>JAQGCS010002183.1:0-10902 GCA_034702105.1 Fuscozetes fuscipes
CATAGAAGTAATTCTAATCATTGGTTTAGAGGAGTATAGAAAGAGAAAGAGATTACAAATGTTGGATGCTACTTACAACTAACCCCTCAAGTGTTAGTAGAGCTGACTCCAGTCACGATCCGATGAAGATTTTGGCAAATTTTAAACCTGGTCAATAATAGTCAAAACTTTGTAAAACATTAAAATTTCGAATAAAAATTGTTTTGAAAATTATACAAATGCTTAATATTTCAAAATACGGAGAAACGAACTCATAATCGAAGTCTTCTATTGAATAAAATATCGTTTTATTTAAAGAATGTTTTAGAGAATCATTGAATTGATTCTCAAATTACTGAAGAAGCAGTCGATCCGTTGAAGAGCTCTTTCAAAATAAGTGTCTCATCATGAGACTCTCATGCAATTGTTTAACAAGGTTAGAAATTAATGTTCATTATTCATTTAAGAATCGATAGAACTGTTTTATTGGAGATATTTTTGAAAAGCATTGAATTTCGGCTGAAATTCATTTCATGTAATAAATTATTTATCATTTATTAAAATAACGAGAAATACAAAACAATTTTCATAAGAAAAAAATATGACCGCTTGTGGGGGCAGATCCTTATACTTCTGCCCTTCAATTGTCCTGCAATTCAAGTTCAGTTCAATTTCATTTTCAAAGCGAAGAATTTGGACAACTCTTCCAATAATTACTCACAAACTGAACAAAGCCTTCTCTGTGAGGCCACTGATGGAGACGGCAGAACCATATTTGCAGTTCCGCCACGTAAAGGGGCTGAGGGCCAAGGTGAATAACTCAGCCAAAAAACTAAGGAGGCCGCCTGATCTCAAAAACTAGCGGGAATTTGGGCTACATCCCTTTGCACATCCATGTCTTTTAGACTTATTCAAAATTCATGCATTTGAATAAAAAGATTTTATATCAATAAAAACAATTTATTATTTGAATGTCTTATTGAACTTCAATTATATAAAGGATTGAAAGTCTTTACACACCTTTTCATTAATTGCCTTCCAGAGTGATTTACACAATTTTCCACCTAGATAAACATATTTCATCTTGAATTTATTGATATCCCAGGTCTTGATTGACACGAATCTCGGTATGAATCTCATCGATCATTAATCTAATCAGATATTAATCACAGAGTTTTAAATAAAAAATTGATAGAAAGCCGGAAATAATGTATAAAACAATAATCAAAATATAGAGAATAGCCTAAAAATAATAGAAAACAATTTGTTTAAAGAAATTTGTTTTGTTTCTAACAAATAGTAATTATTTGTTTGAGAAAAATAACAAATTTATTGTAAAATTGTTGTTAATATACCGGCTTTAAGAATAGGTAATACATAATAATGTTTGTGTGAGGTTCTTGTCTAATAATGGGTTGGGAACGGGAGGAACACTCAATAATGGGTATAAACATTATTCTTCTCTGTAACATGGCCATTTTTCATGTTCTTATAGCAATGCGTTCCTCCCTGTGCTATGATATTGCAGTACAGTGTTTGCCAATAATTGATATTTGAATTGCCTATAATTCGGTATTCAAATCATTATTACATACCTGTCCTATTGGCGAAACAGTTGAACCGACAAACCTGCGCCCAGGGCTCACACCTTACGCAACTGAGTGAACGGTGCTGAGCACTCTGTGTCGATACCAAGAGTTAATTGTTGTGTTTTCGAGTCATTTGAGCGAATCATTAGCATCTCATTTATTAGATACTAATAATAGGCGATGTGTTGTTCAAAGACGTCTTCGACGGAACAGCAGTTGTTTTCAATGCCATCCAAAGCGGAAAAATGTCTCAGAAAATAAAACTAATGTTTATTCTCTTAAGAGACGGAACGCCTCGAAAGACGGCCCAAAACTATTTTCAAAGTCAATCGTCTGAATCATTTGAATCGCTTTTGATGGCAATGACTTCAATAATAAACTTTTAAAAAACTTATATTCAATATCTCAATGAGTTTGTGAATGAAAATATTTCAAAATATCCTATTGTGATCTTGGTGTTTTACTTGAATATTCTGGTGAATTACCATTTCTATGAGTAATGATTTGTGATTTCAGTGAACTTTTATTTTCAAAATTAATATTAAAATGTATTTAAAGTTCAAGAATACCATAAATGTTATAATTAAGAGTTGGGTCATTTTTCTAGTGTTAAACCATCAAGTTTCCACACATTCTCTAGCCAATAGAACAGGTAAAGTTTGATTTCTAATTGCAAAAGAATCTAGGCTTATAAGCTTGTTAATAAACTAGGAAAAAGTCCATTCAATCGTAAGAACGATAAATTCAATCGATATTTCAATAAAAAATTTGACGAACTTTCAAATCGTGGCTCAGAGTTAAGACATTCAATGGACAGAACTAACCAAAAGCTGAATATATCACTGACTGTGTCCGACCCCCTCTTTAATGAATTCACAGAAATGCAAACTCAGGACCCGTTTATCAAAGAGTTAATCGCCGATAAGCCGCCCGAATGCCAGTGCACTTGTGACCCCTACCAGAAGGCCAACCAACTCATCAGTGAATATGTGCTCAACGATAACGAGGACCCGGATATGGATATCGACGACAACGAAGAGTTGGAAAAACTTCAGAAACCCTATAAATGTGAGTAAAATACTAATTAAATATTTTGTTAACAGAATTCATCAAATTTTTGTTGACAAATGGCGTAACCATTTATTTTTGGCAGACATTCCTATGGAGACCATAGAGTTGGCTCATCAGAGGCCACAACGGGTGACGTCGACACCCACACCGCCTTCGATGCAAAATAAAATTAATAATTTGGTTCAATCAGTGACCAATTACTTGACTTTTCCCAAGTTCTCGACTAAGGAATACCTAGAATTAGGCGTTTCTCTGGTCATCACTGGAGTGTTGGGTTTTCTGGGCTTTTCTCCATACAGTCCATACCTATCCCTATTCAGACGAAGCCTGAATGACAAGAACCTCGGGTATTACAATAGATTTTATATGAGACAACTGAACGACACGGATGACCCAATTTCTACAATTTATCACTGGATTCAAAGCTTAGAATAATTTCATTAATTAAAACTAATTTTTGTATAAAAACGATATTTATTTAAAAACAATTAAAAACATTAATTAAAATCTAATAAAAGCTTAACTTATGATATATTTTATATAAAACTTAAAATATTGAAAATTTTTATAACAATCACATGGTTTATGTCCAAAGGGTGACCGGCATTAACTTTTCACCCGTACCCCAGGCAGGGGTCAAGTCTTCGTCCTCAAGGAAGTGGAGAGGTATTAGAACAAGATGTCCACGAATTCTTTCTAAACACTTCTTGGCTTCAATGGTATCAGTGTTGGCCAGTTTTGGTTTAGTGAAGTATTCCCTTAGCTGTGCGAATGACTTGACCTCATCGGTAGGCACCACAGGAAAGACACGTTCAAACAGGGCTGAGTTCTTAGCAGCAGTGGCCATCCAGACCTCTTTATAAAATTTATCACTGATTGGATCCCTAATATCAACCTCTGGTGTCTTATTCTTGTTGTCAAACAAACCCAGGTGTTCTCTAAAGAGTGTTCTTCTGAGAGAACCACAAAATTTTCCACTTTGATAGGGCTGTCCATCCATTAGACCGGACTCGAACTCTTGATCGCACAGAACAACACACACTTCTGAGTCCCTATTGCCTAACATAGACCTGTCGTTGACATTCGAGGAACCGATGATTGCTTTGTTGTCGTCAACTAATAATAATTTACTGAAAGGAAAGCCATAGTTAGGCTCAAAGTCTCAAATTGGTTGATATTATTGCAAACCTGTGCACATAAACCAATTCTGTAACAAGTCTTCCGTGAAGTTCGCTGTGATTTCTGAGACCATAGAACGATATATACTGAAAGGGATCGCCTACTTCTCGCCTGAGCCGCGATAACAGTGAATAATTGCCCCGACATATAGTGGCGTAATTGTAATGAGTGATGGCTTGAATGGAAACTCCACGACTGGTTCCGATTTCCCCTAAGATTAAGAGTGATATTCAATGAGTTGGACCACAAAGCAATAGATCATACCTTCAAAAGCCGGAAGTAATGGAAAGAATATAAAAACTCTGAACTTTTGGCCGTCTCTGAAGGCCCTAACAATTCGATGATAGAGAGCTTCTCCTATAGAGTTAACGACCACTTCCGACGGATCCAATGGCGGAGACTTTGATTGAGTGATGAAGAATTGGTTTTCGAGATAAATATAATGCTTAGAATTATTTATAAGATCGATATAAGCGCTCAGAATAGAGGTGTCGGTCTGTTTGATGCCTATGGACCAATCGGCACATGAACGCACCACTTGACAAGATACATTGCCACCTCTGAGCAAGAACTTTGGCGGTTTGATCAGATCAATGCTGGAATAGCTCTTAGGTATGAGCCACGGAAATGTGTCATTAAATTTGGCCTTTTCGAACTTGGTGAAATTCCAGCGTTCTATAAAGTGTCTTGCTACATCACGAGCGGCAGCGCCCGTCACCATACAGGACAAGTCATGCCATGGCATACGAGGAACAGTGTTTCGGTCAACAAAGTCTTTAAACGGTTGGTTCAGTTCCACAAAGTCTTTGACAATGAAATTGACGTAATCTTTGCCAAACCATAGCTTCGAAGCGCCCTTAAGGCCATTGATGGAGAGCTCACCCCCTTTCGCCGCACTGATGGCAAAGTCGATCTCTTCTTCGCCCTCTAATTCCTTTTCTTCCAGGTCTCTGAGGTCACACTCAGAGCCCTTATCATTGAAGCGTTTAGTCATTTGTCGCATTTGTTGGAATCGCTGATGGAATCAAATATTTAGTTTTTCAATATTTAATGAAATTGTCTTTTAATGCAGGGATGCCCAAAAGGGGGTTGACCTCTTATCCCACAGAGTTGAAAATTTTGGCAATCCCCGTAGACTTTTCCAAAATTTAATATTACAGGTTTACCCACTCCTCGCATTAAAAAACTACCATCTAAGCCCTCCTCTAGAGCCGTCGAGTTTGGGCATCTCTGTTATTATGTGACATAACTTACGGCCACCGCTTGTAATCGCTTAGTCCTAAGTCTTGAGGCGAGTTTCAATTTGAATGTCCCACTTGTGTTGGGTTTGTCTTCTTGAGTGTTGGCGCCATCGACAGCACTGTCTGTATTGTCTGAATTCAATGGAATTTCTGTGAACTTTGAATCTGTATTTTGAGTCACATTTTCGATATTGAAATCATTGAGAACTGAGTCAAGATTTTCTACAGCTTTGGTCTCATCCGACTCCTCCTCTCCGTCAGTGTTGACATCAAATTTAACGACAGTAACACTGTTCTCAGTGAGGCTTAGCTCAGATTTGATGTTATCATTGATGGCTTCCATACTCGAGGATCGAATAATGAGCTCCGACTGCGATAAAGACTTAAATTTTAGACCATTCGGTGACGTAGAGTTACGGATTAGGAGACTATTAAGAGGACAGAATAAAAATTAGTTATAACTAATTCATTGCAAGATACAAATACTTTTTATAGTTGGGATCATTAGAGTCGAACACAATTCCGGCCAAATCTGTAATCCTGTGCTCATAATTATCCCAACGGCCAAAACACAAATCTATTCCACCAACAAAAGCATAGCTCTGGTCGACAACCACTAGCTTTTCGTGATGAGACCACATGAGAGGACCGCCTCTGGAAGGGTCCGGATGTCTGAGCACTTTGATGTTCGGATGCAATTTCATTAACCACTGCTTTGTGAACAATGAGTTTATGCTAATCCCTAACTCAACTTCTTTGTAAACCAGAATAAAAACTCGGACTCCTTGGGTGGCCTTCCTCTGCAAAATCTTGTCCAACCGCCAGTGGTCGCCATCTATTACCTGAGCAATAGTTAAAGATAAAAGTCAATTCATTGCTCGCTTACTTATGTAAGTAAATCGAAAGGAAAGGGAAAAGAAGCCATACTTACTGGCCTTTTCATATAAATGTGAGGGCTGAGCCACCAGTCAGCTATGAAGATGTCTTGCTTAGCAGCTTCCAGGGCTTCTGACACAGCCTCAAAATGAGCTGCCCCATCGACAAACCATTGCGACCATGTATTGGCTCTGATTGGTGCGAATGAGTCATACCTATTATGACCAGTAAATTCTTGTGCTCTGGTGTCTGCCGTTTCCATCAAATATTGAGCCAATTCGTTGGCTTTTCTCGTTGTCCAACATTTGAGATGCAAATCACGTGACATATTTGATATGCGAATTCCATGATGAACACCGAGAGTGGACACACCTACACAATTATTCTATGAGTCTCTATGAAAATGGAAGGATTCGGGACAAGACCTGACTTGGCATTGAATCCGTGATCCATAAGCATAACGGCTCTGATTTTGCCATCTTTTGGTCGGATGTATAGAATACACGAGTCTTTGATTACAAGCCATCGCTTACGCCAATGACCGGTAATATCAGTGAGGAAGTTCTCAAAACGAGTAAAACAGGTTGCCCTCCGAAAACCACCGGCCCTTTTCAATATTAAAAACTCTTTGCCCTTATGGCCAAGCTCATCGATGAAAGACATGGGGCTGATCTCGAGGAATGTCATCATTTCGTGATGATTCCTATACATAGGAATCTTCAGACAATTCTGTAGGTATTCCTCCAACTCTTTCTAATACCAGAGAATAAAGTTTAGATGAATTGATTCTATGAAAAAAATGAGTACAAACCTTACGTTCATCGAGTGATTCTTCTGATAAGATAAAAGCCTCGGGCTTTGTAGGGAATCGCGGGACGGGTCGCTTTCTCTCCGGACCTAAACGTTTACGTGTTTCCCGGTGCCTTCTTAGCATTGGGAGAGGCATTAGGAGTGTCATACGAAACATTCTTAATTGAGAATGGAGGTGTTGAAAATGGTTGTGTCGCCTCTTCACTGTCCACTTATATGTCCAGTGCTCCACTTCGATGGTATACAAATATGGATTGAGTATATGAGTGCCGGTCCTGTGCTCGGCATTTATTATCTTTACTTTGATGGGACAGTTATGCAAAAGACATCTCTGTTTGGGATCATTGAAAGCTAGTGGCGCCTCATATATGCGGGTGTAGGGAATGCGTTGAATTGAAACTATCATGGTAAATTACCATTGGTAATTATAAATCAACATTTGAATCTAGCATCAATTATCTTACTGTTGCTGATGTCAGTGGTTTCACCATCTACCTCCGAAGTGAATGGCGGCAGATCTTCATAGTCTGAGTCATGTGCTGTCTCTTCCTCTTCGGGACTATTTGTTTCGATATTATTGTTATTCTCGACTGAAGTCATTTTGAAACCCAAACAATACTTTCACTAAAATAACAAATCGATCGATACTTTAATTAAATGAGTAAAACAAAAAATCGGATCAATTATCACAAAACTTAAGAGTTTCGATAAAAGCCAACGAAATAGTTATCAAATATTTACATAAATGGTATAAATGATTATCGATTTATCCTTCAATTTAATCAACTTTTTATGAGTTTATCAGTAATTAATTGTTAACAGTTGTGAGTTGTGTCACATAACATCTGAGCCTATCTTTTCACTCAATAGGCTTTCCATTCAATACTAACATTAATTGATTCCTAATAAATTGAAATTTAAAAAATATGACAAAACATTTGAATTCAATTCAAAATTTGTCTGAAAATAAATATTTCTTTAACTGAATTGATATTATATTAGAGGAAAACCTATGCTTTACTCTAATGAGTTGTAATTCTATTTTTATATTCATTACTCATTTTCGTTAATAATCGGATAATAAAATTCTTATGGCTTTAAGTCATTGAATGCTTAAAAATAATTATAGTTTTAATAGTTATACAGAACTGGTTTTCAAACACTAATTGAAAACTTACTCAAATTTTTCAAACCATTTATTCGATAAATTATTGTTTATATTCAGAGATTTTAAATCCGATAATTGAATTCACAAAATTTGATTAATGAGTAAAATGTAAGTGTATTTTACTCTCACTTTTAGCTATCAAAATAACCTAGTTAAAATAAAGCCTTGTCTTTATCTAAGCCTCGGCTCAACTATTGATTGTAAGATTGATTAAAACATTTGTGAAATGCATTCAAAAAGTTTTCAAACATCAATGGGTTTCCAAATGCTTTAATCAATACGTTTAATCTTTTTTCAATGAAAAGCAACTTACACGATTTAAAACAAGGTATAAAATATTACCAGAAGTGAGAATAGTTAAGTGAAAACGAAATTCAAACAAAACTTGTGATTAGATATGAGAACAACTCAAAGAATGCATTCAAACAATGCATCGAAAAATAGATAACTTTACAAACCATTTGTTTCGTCGCTTTATTCAGACTTTAGTCTAAAAATAATGTTAGACTCAATAAAAATAAACACTTCATTGGATTTAATACTAAATCCGATTTGAAATTCAAATGAAATTTAAACAAAACTTTGAAAAAAATAAGTAATGTTTTGATAGACTTCTCAATAAAGTTATGAAAACTTCACTAAACATTGCATCACTTGAAGTGTCGAAAAATATTAACAAATATTTCAAATATTTTCAAATTATTATCAAATAGTTTGTCGACTAATGACTCGAAACGGTTTAAAAATTATTTATTTAATAGAAAAACAAACTAAAAGTTCAAATAAATGTAAATAAAAACTCAAAATATTATTTGAAATCAACAGAAACTCAAAGCAAACGATTTTTAAAACTTTTCATTCAATGACTTTCATTGCCATTCATTTCAATTTTTTTCAATTAAAAACTTACAAGTTAATTAATATTAATAAAAGCGAAGTTCATTTCCCTTGTAGAGGAAACTAGCAATAAATTACCAAGATAAAAGTTGCAAAGGAAATGAAATTAACTTAAAACCAACCAATTATTCAAAAAACAAGTCATTCACTCAAATGCATAACAAATGCTTTTTCAATCAAAACAACAAAATTAAAAACACTTTAATATAATTTTAAAAAATGAATAACAAATACCTTTCAGTCCATTAGAAAATTGGAGTTAAACTCAATTGAAGCACAAAAACACTATTTATTCACTAAATATGTAAACAAAAATTCAATTAAAATAAATTTAAAACTCAGACAACATATGAGTCAAACGAAGAGAAGAGTTATGTTTTGGTCTACGTTTGCAATACTAGTGCTGACGATAGACTTCACATGTGATGCAAAGTATACAGAATTGTGCACAGAATGCGACAAATCGAGAGATAACCTTCCCTTCAAAATATAGCCTTATCTTATAATTATGAAACCAGCAGAGCCTCAATAGGAGGTATCTATAGTTCGGGCGTTACTTCAAACAACTTATATCAAAGTCTAATCCACTTAATTGTCTCATCCAATTAGTTGAAAAAAACCTTAATTTCCTGATAAAAATTACCAGTTTATCAAGTACAATTTTACATTGTTTAATTAGTTGTTGAAGCCTTGAATAAGTATTTTGATTTCAGTTTGAATTTAATTAAAACTTTTTTTCTTTACTCAAATCACTTCACAAAAGTATTACCCTCTTTCGTCATATCTGCCGACATGTCGTTATAAGTCAGTCGGTACGGAAGGGTGTCGTTATAAATCAGTAACTGACCACCATTTGGTATAACGACAGTTAAATTAAATTCAAGTTCATTAAAAATTAGTTTTAATCAAAAATTTGAATCGAAAACAATTGTATTTTAATGAATTTGAAGGCCGGTCCTTATGTTTAACTAAAGAATATTTTGATTAAAATTAGTCTCTTCCAAAAATACCAAATTCCCAAAATACAACTTTTGATAATCCCTTATCTATTGTTTAACTAAAGGATTAGAGTTTTTATGTCACACAACATCAAAATAAGGAAAAATTCTCAAAATACAAAATCAGTATTTTGGTAAAACACTCAAAGATTGTATTATAATCGCTGATAGAAATACATATTTTAAAATTTCGAATTAATTCAAATAAGGAGTTCGACTCAAGCAAAATAATAAAATTACAATTTTAAATTAACCTTCTCTTCTGTGAGTCGTAAATTTAATTTATTTATTTTTCGTTGGTTTATTTAATTTAATAAATGTTTTCATTTGAACTTTTGTCTTACAATCTATTTTATGAACGAGTAATATAATCGTTATTTGGTATTTTGGGAAGTAATCATTAAAATGAGGGTTTAATTGAATTCATTTTACTTCAATAAAAAAACCGGTGCATTTAATAGAGTTTAATGACACTATCGTTAAAATTCAATGACTACGGGGGTGTGGTTAAAAGTCACCTCGTTCGTTATAACGACATGTCAGCTGATGCCACGAAAGAGGTATTATTTCCTCATTTATTCAAAAGTTTTTTCATTTGAAATGTTGTGTTCTATAGATTCTATACAATCATTCGGAAAAGATAGGGAGGAGATTTTTTTGTTGATTTGACCTTGTTAATTTTAGAATTTTTAAATGAAATTTTTTTGAAACTATGGATTTTGACCACGGATCTTTGATAAAAAAAAATTTAAAATTCCAAGTTGATTTTACTTTTTAGGTGCTTTTTTAGAAAATTGGGCGTATCTTAAAAAATAAATATCGAATATCCAAAATATTTCAGAATAAGCAAGATCATTCAATACCCAAAAAACTATTTTGAGCATTTTCTATAAACTATATAACTTTAGAGAAAACGTACTTTGTATTTTTCAAAAATGAAACTTCATTCGTTAATATCTTTTAAATGAGTCAAGATAAAATATTGAAATATCATCAAAACTAAGATAATTCGTTGCTCTTTCATAAACTTAAAGTAAATATAAATTTGTTCAATTATTTTCTCTGTAATAATAGAATTTTATTATTTTCTCGAA
>JAQGCS010002184.1:0-10901 GCA_034702105.1 Fuscozetes fuscipes
CCAAAGTGATTGTAAAGTTGAGTGAGTTGCTAGATCATCAAATACTTTGTTTGAAAACATGAAAATTGAAAAATAGAACAATAGTTGGAAATATTTATTTCAAATGACAGACAATTTATTATGTTTTGAATAATTACAGACAAAGAGAGAAAATCTAATTAAAAGAACTGAAAAGAATTACATTTAAATAATTGATAAAAGATTATAAGAGAAAAAGGAGTAAAGTTTAAAAATGAATACAATTATAACATCGATCGCAGTTTCAAAATAAATAACTGAAGAATAAGAAGAGTTGTCGTCTAAATAATGAGTATTTGGCAAAAAGTGAGTTCAAAAGCAAAAATACGAATTTCTGATCGAAAATAAGACAGGCTTTCACTCAATCACTCGTTAGTTAGTTTCAAGTTTTCGTAAGAGTATTGTCTTTGAAACCAATTATAATAAGATATTCAGCAAAATATTAGAAGAAAATGATTAGAAGAGTATCAGAATATTGGTTAAAAAATAATTGTTATTCCAATTAAACCACAGAATGGGTTACTCTTCTAAACATGCATTAAGAATGTTGGCAGTCATACAATCACAGAGAGAACAGCATTCCCTCTGTTTTCATATCATTCACTTAATTGATTTAAACGAACAGTTATTTGATGGTTGAGTTCACATTTAAAATGCAAAACAAGCGAATGGAAGCTAATTGTGAGACAAACGCATACTTTAAATAAAAATATTAATTTAAACTCATTTCCTATAAATTAAAAAAGCATTGGCGTCAAAATTGATTAAGGTCACTTGAATTAAACTCTTAATTCAGTTGTGATCTGTCCACTATTCGCGCGATCGGTATCTAACTAACCGTAAAAGTGAAGACACCATTCGGAACCACTTGTCCGCCGTATTTCACTTCAATGACATATTCTCCGGGCTCTTGGACTTTGTATTTGATAGCATAGGTGCCATCAGGGTTCTTTGCAACCTTGCAGTCAATATTATCGGCCACTTCTTTTGAGGTTTCGGTCTTTGTCTCTCGTTTTGTAGTTTTGATGATTCGAGTGCCGCCGTCGGGAAGAGTCTCATATTTCTCAGTACTGGACTCAGACACTTCAGATTTTGATTGAGTTCTGGTCACTCTACAGGTTACCTCTCCATTGCCACCGGCTTTATCTGCAGCCACTGTAATCGCATATTCTTCATTTGGAGCCAATTTTTCTTTGAATTTTCCTAAAAATCAAATTAATGGTCAATTTCTCATTTAATAATTTTTTTAAACAATAATTGAAAATAAGTTTAAACTGAATTTGTTGTCATAAAAAAGATGCTCATTAAGAATATCTACCAACTAGTAAACTAAACTTTATGCTCATATTCACTCAATTATTAATAATAAGTTATTAATAACTTATAATGAATACAATCTTAAAATCAGGGATGACCAAGCTCGACGGTTCTAGGGGAGGGATCTAGGGGGTAGTTTTCAAAAAATTTCTAGAGGGGGTATACCTGCAATGTTAAACTTTTGACAAAATTTAGGGGAAGGGGTCAAAACTCATCGAATTTGAATGACAATTTTTCAAGCTAGAGGGAGGTCAGAGGTCTATCCCCTCCCCTTGACCATCCCTGCTTAAAATACTTTTGGCTAAATTAAGGGATTCAAATAGACATATTATCCTGGTCATTCAACTCTTATTTTTAAAGAATTTTTCAGTTGCTGATCACCATATTTGTTGAGTTGCAAAGAATTTGCATTCTTATGAAATAATCAAGATTAGATTAGAATAGTAAGAGAGAAGCGATCAATTGAGGAGTCGATGAGAAATAGTTTCGTAATAATATTGAGAATGCTTTTGATGTCTAAAAATATTTGTAATCACATCTATGAGAAGACTTGCATCAAATTTCAGACTATTTTGATAGCAAATAACACAACTATTCCTCTCCTAAGCGCTGACACAAACGAATTCCGCTTTCAAAACAAAATCTATTTCTAATCGCATTGAAATTCAGGCGTTAATTAAACATGTTTATAAAAATATCTAAAGAAAAATATGCAAATATTTAACCTTTGATCTGAATTTTGTTGATATCACCGGTCGGTTTGCTTTGAACAGTGACGGGAGAAGTGGGCACTTCCTGGCCGTCGAATTTTACCGATACTTTATGTTCGCCGATATCTTCTGGGATGTATCTAATTTTGAAAGTGCCATCATGGAAGTCGGTCTTCCAATAGCGCATTGGCTTCTTGTTAGGTCCCAGAATTTGGATGTCTAAGTCTCCGACACCGGCACCTTTGGTATCAACAAGGAATTCTTGTGGTACACTCGCAGTGATTTCCTTTTCAACGCCCGGACCGGAAATTTTGACATTTTTAGGCTCAGACTTCTTCTTGACTTTCATTTTGAATGGACTGAAAATAAAGTCAATAATTAATTGAATCCCAAATTTCGATGAAGTATTTGAGGTCATACCTGTTAGCAATATCTTTGCCGCCATACGTCACTTTAACTTCACATTTGCTGCCCTCAGGAGGCGGAACATAATTGACATTATAAGTGCCGTCTTTGTTGTCAATGATTTCTGGTTTTTGTGGCATGGGACCTTTATCGGAAATCACCTGCACTTCAAGCGGTGCTTTGGCCGAACGCTTGGCATTTACTTTAAATGGCAGTGAGGCGGCTGCCCGACAGTTCTCTGGATCGACACCTGGCCCAGAGGCTGTCACTTTGGATGCATCGACTTCGCTTTGAACTGGAACTTTAAAAACACTCCCTTCGAGTAAAAGAACAGAAGCTCAGAATATTTTTTAAAAATTATCAATTTAAAAAATACCTGGTATGTTTTCCTCAGCGAATTTGACTGTAATATCATAAACGCCTCCCTCATCTGGTATATAATCAACAGTGCAAGTGCCATCACGATTGTCACGACAGGTAACTTTTGCTTCTGAGGGGCCCTCAACGGAAATGCCAATACCTCCATTTCCTGCATTAAGTGTTTCAATAGTGAACTGATTCGGTTGATTCAAATATCCCTTTTCAAGTCCAGGTCCGTAAGCTTTGACTCGTTTGGGATCAGCGCCGTGTTTGGCCTTTACTGTGAGAGGAGAGGCACCAGGAATTGGCGCACCATCATACTTTACATCAAATTTGTAATCCCCTTAAAATAATTGCAAATTAAAAATAAATTCAATTAAAATGAGTGCAAACCTTCTTCTGGTAATATGTAATCAACTTTATAAGTGCCGTCATTGTTATTCTGGACATGAGGAACGACAGCTTTTCCAGAAGCACTTATAATAGTAGGAACAACAGTTCCGTCGCCTTCTTTATCTACAGCTCTGGCGTCAACAGTGAATGAGTTGAGGCAACTCACGAATTGATCTGAAGAGCGGACAGAATTAAAGATAATTATCACAAAAATAGTGTGAATTCAAAGAGTTATTAACAAAACATTTAATCAAAAAATTAATCCAAAAATTCTAATTAAAGGACAAAATGCAAACAATTTGTAAAACTATGAATAGTGTCGGCGCTCTTCTAATTCCTATGTAAGGCTGCAATCCTACTGACCAGTGCTGATACCATAAACACGTATTAATCGCAAACATATTCCAGAGTTAATGATTGCAGTAAAAGGAGAAGAATTTATATGATTTCCATCGAAAAGTACAGATATGACATATTTCCCGACAACAGTGGGCAGGTATGCCACAGAACAGGTACCGTCTCTATTATCACGACAATCAAGTCTTGATTGTGAAGGTCCATCAACGAGAACAGACACCTTTCCCGAATGATTTGCTTCTTTAGTATCAATAATGAATTGGGACACTTTATTTATAGTGCCGTGGTTTAAACCGGGCCCGTAAGCCCGCACTAATGAGCACAACTCACAAATGTCAGGTATTTTTGGTGGTGGAAACACATAGACATGAAATGGTGAGTCAGGTATTAAAACGCTGTTTAACAGCACAGATATGGCATAATTGCCGGTCTGTTCCGGAATGTAATTGACTAAAAAGCCACCTGAAGTCGGAATGATATGTGGAAGGTATGAGTTGCCCGAAGGAGTGGTAACTATCACTGATATCTCATCGAATTCATCGCAATTATCACAATCGATATGAACGCGAAACTGTTGTAATGCGTCGATCAGTGCAACTAAAGAGTGGTTAGTAACCAATCGATCAAAAGAACAAACAATTGTTTGCAAACTGTTAGTCCAAACTCAGTCATAAACCAATTAAAGAAAATAATTCGTACGAAAATCCAAACAATTTTTGTTAGCGTTTTGTGAAATTAAAGTCAATTTTATATCAACTGATTTATGATAAAAAGGATTAAATCAAAACAAGTAATATCTCACTCGGTTCGAGGCCATCCACTTTTACTTTAGATACATCTGCCGGCGGCGTAACTTTAAGCTCAACGGGCGAACCGGGCACTGGGCGGCCCGCGTATGTGGTGGTAACCTTATATTTGCCAGGTGCTGGTGCCGTGTACTCTGCAGTATACTGACCGTCCATATGGTCAACGATGTTAACAGGGACATCTTTGCCTTTCTCATCTTTAACCGTAGTAATTAGTTCTCCTCCACCGGCCTGTCGGGTGTCTATTGTATAATGAGTAGGTTGTTTGGGTTTTACACCCTTAGAGACTCCTGGTCCAGCAACTTTCACCTAAAAAGGGCACATTTTCTCAATAACAGTAAAGTTGTTAAAAGTTCTAACCTTTGAAGGGTCGGGAACGCCTCCCACTCCCACTCGGAAAGGGCTCTTAGGTACAGCGACGCCGCCATAATTGACATGAACAGTATGTTTGCCCAATTTATCTGGTTTATATTGTGCCTTATAAGTGCCGTCTTTATTATCGGTCACTTTGACGTCAACGGGTCTGTAGTCGGCGTTACTCATCACCGACAGATCCAAAGGAGCTTTACCTGCCTTTCTTGTATCGACAGTGAATTCTGTGGGCTGAGCGATCACCACTCCTTTAGGTGAAAGTCCTGGACCGGTAGCGATCACAGCGTCGGGATTGTAATCGGTTTTGGGTATAATCATTGGCATATATGGAGAGTTTGGTATATCTTCTCCATCACAGGTCACGTGAACGGCATATTCTCCAGGAGCTGTGGGGAAGTATTCGACTTCAGCTGAACCATCGCCATTGTCTCGACATTCGATCTTTGCATAGGACGGGCCCTCAACAGAGAAACCAAGAGTTCCCTGTTCGCCGTTAGTGTCAACAGTGAAGCGAGCTGGATGTCCGACCACTCCTCCCTTGAGACCAGGACCATAGGCAACAATTTTCGAATCTTTGACTGGTCCGACCTGAACCTCATAAGGACTCTGAAATATCTCCTGTCCCGCAAATGAGACGACAACAACATATCGGCCCTCTTTCAATGGCTTATAATCGCAGTCATAAGTCACTCCATCGGCTGTTTTTCTGACGCTACACTTTATTGGCTGTCCGTCCGGACCCATTACCTTGACTTCAGGTGTTCCGCTACCGGCGCCTTCAGTGTATACTTTGAAGTCAGCGATATCGTTTACGCGAACACCTGAGGGCTGAATACCACGACCCAAAGCTCGAACTTTTTCTGCATTACAGGGCGGAGCGATCTTAACATTGAAAGGACTGTTCGGCACAGGTTTGCCAGCGAAGGACACCTCCACTTTGTGTTGACCTTCAATTTGTGGGGCGTATTCACACTTATATTTGGTCTCATCGTTTTCGTCCTGTCGGACACGGAGTGGCACTGAATTGGTCTTTCCTTTAGGATCAATGATATTAACTTCGACCTGTCCGGGACCGGCCTCTGAAACATAAATTGATTTGAAATGTTGAACGAAATACTTTGTTGTATACCCGAAGCATCGATATTGAAAGATGTGGGCGTTCCCGCCTTGTTGCCAGTTGGCTTGAGTCCAGGTCCGTCACATTTGACTTTGGAGGCATCTCCTGCCACACCTTTAACCTCAATATCAAAGGGTGATTTTGGTACTTCTATGCCCGAAAACTTGACGATCACCTGAGAGAAGGGCTATTCATTTCAGAATTTTAAAGTCTATGACTTACTTTGTGCGGGCCCTCCATCTTTGGTGTGTAGGAACAGGTATAGGTTTTTCCCTGATCATTGTTGAACTTGACATCAACAGGAGTTTGTTTTCCACTGGGGTCTTGTAAGAAGACCTGAACATCTCCCTGACCAGCACTGAATGTATCAACAGTGAAGCTGGTTTTTGCGCCCATGTTGACACCTGTGGGCTGAATACCCGGACCATAACATCGAACTCTCTTAGGGTTATGTCTGGGACGAGTGGGAGCGTTATCCTTGAGTTTTGCGTTCGGAAATTGTGACAAATATGTCATCATTGACAGCTCATCCACTTTAGGATTAGTCAATTCTTCGGGTGTCACTAATTGAGGTACACTAAGGAACTGTTCAGCTATTTTCATAGCTTCGGTAGCGTTTTTAAGAGCATCCTGTGGCTGCCATCGCTCCCAATCAGGACACAAGCCGGGAGCACAGGCATCAACGAGAGCGCCAATGGCTTTTGCGTCATTCCAATCTTTTGTAAAGTTATTGATGGGAACTTCCGGCACTTTATTCTGAATCCATTTAAGAAGTCGTTGTTTGGGAGTTGGGCCTCCCTTCTCCTTATACATAGATTCATCTTCGCCCTCCCACATAGGCATAGATATGGAATAGTGAAGGATCAATGTCCAGACAACACCGCATATCAATTTAGTTTTGCCGTCGACGACGTCTATACTGTCTGTTAAATAATTCAATCATTGAGTCATTTGTTGGCATTTAATCAAAACTTAAATCTTATTGAATGTCATAAAATTTGTTTAATCCTCTCATAACAGTATTGCAAGAACTCTACAAAAAATAAAATTCCTCACAATTGCTCAAAATTCCTTACAATTCATTAAAATTCATTATTAGACTATTTTTATAATTGTTTTGTGAAATACTCGCAATAAATAACTATTTTTTTGTTACTCGAAACCAAAGAAAACAACGCCGAAAATGGTTTGCCGTATGATTTAAGTTCGCAAAAGTATTTTTAAAGTCATTCGTCGATCAAATTGTTTACATTAGAGTCACTATTGACTCAATATTATTAGAAAAGAGACTTTTTATAACTTATTTGACTAAATTCTAAACTTTTGCCTCAAGTTTTGTGCAAATTTTCGAATCAGAACCGAATAATTTTCATTCATTCATAAAACTTCAATCAATTGATAGAATGATAGAAAGCTTATATAATATATTTGACAGTGATCCAGGGAATTTACCGCATATTTGAGTGCACAGTGTACAGTGAAATAATAAACTTCTATTAAACTTTTATATACATTTTGCAAAAGTCATAAATATTTTGAATGACATAACAGAGGATTCAAATAACAATAGAAAACAATAATTGAATGGAAAACTATTATAATTTACATAATAAGAGTCCGCTTCTCTATAATAGGAAACTGATTTTAATTGAGTATTCACTGCATTGTTACTATTGACGACTCCACCCGAAAGTGGTCAGGTTCATATTATGTTCATAACTTTCAGTTGTGTTTGTGTCACACATAAGACACAAACGATTAATTTTCTTATTTATTGCACCGATTAATGATTTCACACTTTTCTCAGAACTTTTTGAAACATAAATCAATTATTCAAAGAATCGAAAGTTAAAGACTTAGTTATTAATGTCTCGGATTAGATCATCCGAAGAAAGAAAAATATCAATAGATATGCTCAGTTTGTAATGGGATGCGTAACGAAAAATTATACTCACAATTGAAATATAAATAATTAAATGTCCGAATTTCAAATCAATACTTGTTTTGGTAAATGAATTATTGATATCAAATCTGAGTTTAATTTTTTGTTACAAACTTTTGTAACCTTATATTGTTTAAAAACATGTCAAAAAACTTACCGATGTTTACGATTCGAATTTTTTCTTCATTTTTAAGGTACTGAATGGCAATATTCACATTTTCCAGTTTTTGTGCCCTCATTTTCGGCCTCTTATTATAAGGCGGTAACTTTTTTCCGGCCAACACTTCGACCAAAGCGATGAGTCGGAGGCCATCAGAAAAATCAACACTTAAATCAGTGACGGCTTTGTTAACTGTCCTCAAGTGTTCGTTCGCCCATCTGTTCAAACAACAAATATTTCGCACCAAAAATGAATAAATTCTTACTTTTTATTAGATGTCAAACACAAAAGCTAATAATTTTTACTACTTAACAGAGTTGTTCAACAAAACTTACCTAGTAAAAGTGTTCTGTTGAATACGTTTCCAAACGGCATCCTCAGCAAGGTCTTTTGTCATGAGGTCCTCATCATCTTCTCCAGGTTTACCGCCCGCTTTGGCTTTACTGCCTCTACGGATGGGCTTATCGTCGACTGGCATTGTTGCTGGCGATTACGTACCACTTTTGACACCCAATTGACGACCAGTACTACTGAACGGACTTGTTTTGTATGCGATGTGTGTGTTGTCTCTCCCTATGTATAGAACGCTTTGTTGAACAGATGCTGACTATTAGATGAAACACAAATATATGTTAAAACTTAATGACTGATAAAAATAGGAATTTCTGATTAAAATCAAATTCATTCGCTTAAAGTTCATTGAAGTCACGAATCATTGAATACAATTCATAACTTCAAAACAAATTAATAGAAACATTCTCTTACATGTATTTATGACTTTTGAATGAAATATTATATACCGCACATTGTCTGGGCTCCCAGTGCTCCCAGAATCGCAGACTGAGTCCTAATTTGGCGAGAGTTGTGTGACGATTGCACAGAATAGAGAGATGCACAGCACAAAGTCAAACAACTCGAGAGATCTTTCTGAACATCTTTATTATTATAGAGATTATCAGAAGAGAAAAAGAGTGCAAAACTCATCAAAAAAACTGACGAAAACAGTTTAAATTCTGTAACACTGAATATAAAATATAACCCCCAGCACTATATGCACTACAGCGCTATTCCACTCCTCTTCCAAAACTATATATACGTCATCTTAAAATATATTCCCATATAATAAATGGCAAAAAATAGCCAAGTCTTCATCAGCATTATTCACTGGCACTCACTTCCTTTGGTCTTTCGGTTGTTTAATGCATTTTCTTGGCAACAAATAATATTACCCTTGCCTTTAACCACACTTTCAAAGTCACCGGTTACCACGCCTTTTAAATGTATTACTCATTTAAAATCTAAATGTTAGATAAACAAGTTCATCACTGACTCGAATTTCTCGATGATTACAAGATGAAAATTTTAACAATTTTGAGATTTTTTGGAATTTAATGAACGGGGTAGTTTAACCAAACTACATAAGCCGTAATTTTAACTATATTTTTATTTTGGTTTTTAGTCTGAAATAGTTTGTCGAAAATTCTGTGAATTTTTTTTAAACTTTGCGAAACAGTTCGACTTTCCAAATTGTCCACCTTGATCATAATAAAGGCCCGAGGTTCACAAAAACAAAGGGGGGTTTGATCTGACTCTTTGGCTATGTCTGATTTTGCAAAATATTTTATAAACTTATCTTGATTGAGTCCAATAAATTTAATTGCGATAAACGTTGAAATAGTGTTAACTTAATGAATAGCATTACTGAGTGATTACTCTCTAAATAATTGTGTTAATGTGAGTAAAACATCGAACACTTGTGGCTTAAAAATCTAGAATTGTGTCAAATTGTGTGGACATAAATCCTCAAAAAGATCCTCCTTTTGATAACACAAGAGATCAATAATTAAATGGAAATCAGTATTATATAAATTAATTTTTTATTCAGTTTTTCTCATTTTATAAATGTTTTAATCATTTGTTTCTTCATTAGTGACAGTAAATGACATTTAAATTAATTTTCATTTTATAAGTAATACATTTCTGTACAACAATTTCGCAAAAGTTTTTCATTTTTCTACACATTTGTTTGGTATTCAAAGGGAAGCAAAAGATTTTACAAAAAAAACTCATTCATTATTCTGCGAAGAATACAATCACTCAATGAATTCAATTCAATCGATTCTCACTTTTTTCTCCAAAAAACGAATTTCAATAAATAATAACAAAAGTATTGAGAAATTAAACTAAAAGAACATCAAAAGTGTTGTTTGCATTCGATATGAGGTCTCATTCGTCTGATGTCATAATCGGAGGAAATTTATCAAAACTTTTTTTCGAGAAAAACATTCAAAATTATAGTTTTCATCAAATAATAAACTATATACAAAAGGACTGAATGGCACAGAATATTAAATAATATTTAGTTTATACAATAATTATGGCCTAAAACCAATCCTCTAATTCAAAGTGTCATTCAATTGATAGAAGTGTCGAAAATAATATATTTTTACTCAAAACTCAATCAAATTGACATCAAATCTGTTATAGTTTACGAATTGTTTGTTCGCAACTAAACTAAAACTTAAAACAATTGGTTCTTAAATAAAATTAAAGAAAACTCCGAATAATAATTAATTTTGACTTAAATTACACATTAATTCAAACCCTTTTCCATTGAAATCAGAAAAATGATCGAAACATGAATTGAATATTTAGTTAGAAAACAATTGAAACAATATATATTGGAATTTGAATCAACCAAATAATCATATATTTAATATTAATTATAATAGAGTTAAATGAATGAAATGTAAACACAAAGGCTTACAATCAATACTACACTCAAATTAACACAAAAGTCGAAAATATTGTCTTCGGTGAGACATTCCATTCATCAATAAATAATAATTTGTTGACTAATAAACAAATTTTAAAAAATTAAAACAATTGGCAAAAAGGGGTGCGTTTAGGATATGCTAATCATAAGCTATTCAAAAAACTTACA
>JAQGCS010002185.1:0-10895 GCA_034702105.1 Fuscozetes fuscipes
AATGCAGTCAATGTTTACACAATGAATACGACGGCTGGCGTTCAATACTCTGATTGGCATTAGACTTATTCTGATTGCCATTTGTCTAACGCCTCTACCAATATGATTGACAATTGTCTTATTCTTACCACAGTTTGTCTTTTACTGTATTATTGAACACTATATGCCTCTAACGGAGAGACACATAGAATACATAATTTCAGAACATTTCTAGTTAAACTTGGTTGAGTAGAAATTGAGGAGTAAATGGCTTATGTCACTTTATGTTCCTCCTTGTGATAGAAAATTATTATTAGGAATCAAATATCTATTAATAAGGATATCATTCAATAGTCGTCTGACAAAAGCAATCACAGAGTCTTTCAGATACCGAATAGCAAATGAAACCAAATAATAAATGACTGTTTGAATTGAAATCTAGCATGCTTACTCACATGAGGGAATGGTTGGGTTCTCATTCTTACTTTTTTAGTTCCATAATTTTTTATGAATCCCTGAAGAGATTTGAGGGTAAATACAAATGCAGTTTCTATTAATTAAATGTATGTTTCTATTGACGACCCAAAATATATATATCATAATAATAAACAATTTTTCTTTTATGTCTTTTGAAAGCGTTAGCAATCATTTTGAATGCTTTCTATCAATTTGACACTAAATTAAAATTCAAATATATTTAATTTCATATCGATTTTCTACAAAACTTTGTCTATGGTCAATTTCAATACAATAATATTCTTCAATAAACCTTACAATTTTAAAAGCTATTAAATATATGGACAAGGATAATACATTGCCATCTAGTGAACTTTTAACAAAACAAAACGATTCTGATCCTTGTTTTAAATTCAATCAAAGAATAGCATTTCATTGTTGTTGTTTTAACAAGCAATCGGCTTACCCTGATAATCCGATTGAATGCTAAAATAATTAAAGAATTCCAAATTAATGTTTGATGGATGAGTTTATTCGATCACTAATTTAAGTTTTACAGAATATTTACAGATGAAAGAGAATAATATTTTAAATGATATGCCATTCGATAAAACATGCCAGGGTAAGAAATGAGAAGAATATACATATCAAATAGTATCCATGCAGTTTAGTAGCCTTAAACTTTGTGACCAGCATTATAACCAAGGTAGATCCCAAACTCAGTGAAATTGTCGAATACAAAAGTGTCACCATCTTGGAATATCTCAACTAAAAGATAAAATGTCACTTTAAAAACACTTTAAAAATTACATGCAATCATGCTCAAATAACTGATGGACAAGATTAAATTAGCTCAAATTACTAATACATATTTACTAAATGGTTTTATGTAAAGATAGAGGTTAGATCAAGGGTATCGAAGATCCTCGATCTTAGGGTTCCCTCAGATAAAAATAAGGAGTATTTTCCTGACTTATTGAACAAAAGTCACTTTGAAGTAAGATTTTAAAAAATATGAATCGGGGAGTAGTCCCAGAAACCGAAAATCTAGGGAGCTCAAAAGCGGGTAGGTCCGCTCGAGCTCAAAAACTAGATAGTATTTGGGCTATACCCTTTTCTGGGTTATATGTACAGGTATGTCGTCTACTAGTTTAACTTACGTCGACAGTTACACCGCTACTCAGAAGCACAGTATAAGGAATTCCTATTCCGAGCAGCATATCTGCAAAAGAAAAATTGTTATGGTTCATAAATTTATTTTAACAAATCAATCAAGATTACTGAGAACGGGTCCACCAAAACAGGCAGAGATTCCCATTCGTGGAAATCCATTTCGAGCCATACTTATGTTGGATATGAAATCTAAGGACCCAAATGATTTGTAGCATAAAATCGAGTTTCGTGGAACTGATTCATACCTCCAACACTGTTACCCCAGGCCAGTACTGTCAGTCCCAGCAGTAAATGACTCAGATTGAAAATGATGCCGATAGCAGTTAAGAGGTCAACCACTTCGTTGGCCAACGCATAGATCCAACCGACGGATACGATAAATCCAAAATAGGCGAATACCCAGTGATATACAGGAGGTGTCTCTGAAACTGATGTGAATAACACTACCAGTGCTATCACTACAGAAACGGCCAGTACTATGCCCTCAACCATTAAGTTATAATCGTTTGACACTTTTGACAATAAATGGAAAGTTAATAAAATGGCAAAACTTTTATATCAAGTATTTGAGTTCACACATACTTTCAGTGATGAAGAGAAGGGCCTGGGGGCTGATTATGATGTGCAACACATTCAATATCTTACACCAATTGTGTTTCTCGTCTTCTTCGTCGACAACCGGTGTTGTTATCGTAAGTACGAAATAAATCGGAGCCTTTCGTACAAAATTCAAAATTGTTGTAAAATTTATAAGACTATCACATTTTATCAAGCAACTTTTAAAAACTTGTATTTAAGTCTAATCAAATTAATATTTGATTTCTCATTTAGGCAAGATCAAAATGGATGCTCAGTTGTCTTCATTTGTATAAGATATACCTTGAATAGAGAGAATATTTTGAGATGAATTGGATCCGTTTTAAAGCTGCTCCAATCGATGGGACAAATCTGAATAAGGAATTCCCGCCAATCGGACATCACAAATGTCAACGACTGTGAGGACAGCACACTATTGACACTCAATTTGCTCAACGAGTGTAAGAGTAGATTATGTTTTTTAACACCAATAACTGGAGTATGACTTGGAAATGATGGGTCAGATATGGTGTTACCTCAATTGAAAAACAAGTTGAAAAATTGTACAAATTAAAAAATATATCAAGGCAATACTTCTGGCAGATCTGCCGCGAAATGTTTCATCGTCATCTGATTTACCCGAAACCGTAAATATAGAACTCTTGCGATGAGTGCCATACGGCTGAAGAATGTTATGCAGAGTCCGCCGTCTTTGAGGGGAAGTGACCCCCGCGTCACGAAATTTTATTCCTGCGTTAAAACAATCCTTATTTCTAATTGGTTAGCAATCTTGCTAATTCTAGATTCAGTAAACAATTGTTATCTCTAATGAGAGTTAAGGGCATCTCATATCTGGAATCAACACTTAAAAAGATACCATTAATTCTTATAAATTATTTATCTTGCTACCTTGATTTTGCTTCTATTAAAATTAACAATCAAAGGCATAATTTGGTCCTTAAAAATTATCTTATCTTGCATATTTTAGCTAAAATGAAGTCATAAGAAAATAAATACTTCTGAGAACAACTCCTTCATAGTTATCGTCCTCCATATCTCTAATAGAAGGCCTCTTTGACACTGACGCCTGACCGAAGAATGTGCGCGAAAAGACCAGCTTTTTTACGCGACCGGACACTAAAGAAATTGATGATTAATTAATTTAAAGTTCAAACACATCTAGATAAATTTTTGCATACTCTCTTCAGGTGGTCCGTCATCGTCGGTGTTCTTCTTTTTATTCAAATATTTAGTGTATATAATACCGGAACCGACGACTGTTATGATGTAAAATAAATAAATGCAAATGAAGGCAATCGAGTGCGAGATTTTAATGGAACCGCCTAAGAATGTCAGCCATACGATGAATGTGGTCACTATGTAGAAGAATATATCCCGACACAGGGGACGAGCCATCGGCTTGAAGTCTGATAGAATGAAAATAGTGCCTGCTACTACGGTTGTTACAAAAATGCCGGCACCTGTTGTAATGTCACCAATTATTAGTAATTCTTAATATTTTTCATTTTATTATTTGAGAAATAGCTAACCATAGAGTTCCCCGACTACAAGCTCAGGATTGGCCTGTTTGATGCCGGCTATTGATGAAAATATGTCGGGTGCTCCATTGCCGAATGCCAGAAATGTGACCCCCTATCAGATTTTATATAAGAACAAGTTGAAAACTTGCTATAATTCATCTACATGTATTTGCAAACTCACAGCAATGTTATGAGAGAGCCTTAATGTACGGGAAATTACAAGTAATGCCGGACACAAACTGTAAAAAGTAAAATGGTGAGTTTAAGTAATAAAAAATGAACTTGTTCGAGTAAAAAAAGTGAAAAAAATACAGGACATAAGTTTACATAGTTCATATAATTGATGATTTAAGACTAGACAACAAATGGTTGTAAAATGTGAATAAATAAATTTTTAGTAGAAAATTTGAACATAAATTGTGAAACTGATTGCGAAATCTATTGCAAGTTTACATAAAATTCTTCCCTGAATTAAATAATGATTAAAATGCAATTAATTAAGTGTTTCACTGTTTGACACATTATTTTCTTATCAATTTTCGTGCATTTTATTGAATCAATGTTTGAATTAATTGGTTTTCAATTATGTGTGGAATGACTGCAGTGTAATATAACAACGAAAAGCACTTACAAGTCATCTGCGGTAACACCTAAACCCGTGAAGAGGACGAGCAGCCATAGGAACAACACCACTACTCCACTGATTGGAGATCCGATCACACAATATGTTAAGTGAACGTAACTCAATAGTCCGTCGGTGTCGGCACAGTCGGCCACAGTCCGCACGAACACACACTGGGCTTCGCTCGAGTTCAGTAGATTTACGTCTTGACACTGTATTCGGTGATAATTGTTAGAAGAAATCGAATCATTCATTAAATCACTAAATTTTGAACAAAAATATCTCCAATCAATCACTTCATTGTTTTTGACTTCTCCCGGATTATCACAATTAGTAAAGGATTAGTAAATTCACGATTTAATAATCTTTGAGTCAATGACACTTATATCACAACTTTTATGGTGAAATACATGAAATGATTTTAGTCATTTTAAATTCATTATAATCATAAGCTTCGAAATAATATGCAGTAAATTAAGCAAGTTACAAAATTCAGAGCTGCAGTTAAGTGCTGTTATTAGTTTAATTAATAACTTTGGAATAAAAATAATAAAACTAGTTTAGAATCAGTGATTATTTATCAAAATAATGGTTTGACTCGATTCGAAAGTTGGTTAAGGTCAACTGGCAATGCTACAATCGGGGTGACATCAACAATAATATGGAACAAACAATTAATGACCTTTCGCTCAATTTTAAACATGTGAGACATATGGGGAGAGAGAAAAAGAGGCAACAAGAACACAATTAATGATTGGAGGAACACCGGTTAAAGTGCATCGATCATTTAGAATTAATTGAGCTTATCTATTTTAATAAAACTTTCCGCGACGCTCAAGGTTAATTTATTGATAGATTTCTTAAAATTAAATGCCTTCCTAGAGGATAGGATATTTTTTTGTGGCCCTGTAAGATAACTGGACAATCTTATTCTGGGATATAGGGAACCTTGAGCATCACCAATAGTTAATAGAATAATTAAAAACTTGCATCCGCTGTGGTTTGAATGGTATGGTTTGAATAGAGACCACTGACTGTAGTCAAATCCATTGGAAGCACTCAATTGTTGTTTATTTGATTCTTCGACTAAAACACATTTCAAATACAGTGTTCACCAATAAAAACAGTCGTATCGTCTGCTCAAACAATAAATATTACAATTATTAATAAATTAATTGAAAAACAATTAAAGAGATATCATTGAATATATTGAGGGGTTATCTACTCTTTGATTAGTTGTTTGAGAACCTTTAGGTTTGTGATAGAATTTGATAAAGGCCTTTTGTGCCATAATTACTTTGTTTTCATTTGATTGTGCAATTAATGGCAAATTCATTCATAAAAGTTATTGGTTCACAATATTTGAGGTTAAGTTCATTTCAAGAATCACTTAATTTTAAATTGTTTTTGAAAAATACTTACAGTTTTTGAATTCTTCTTCAAATTATAAAAAAAAGTTTTCAAATTTGGATAAAAAAAAACTTTAATTCAATGAAAAGTATTAATAATCCAAAAAATGAATTAATCTTTTCGTTACTCAATATTATTATGAATTTAATAATAAGTCTTCTGATGAAATGGTTTTGAATTTTCACTGATAATAGTCTGAAAAAAGTAGAGATGATTTGAGTGATAAAACAGCATAAGTGGTAAATACAAACAAAGTCTAACAAAATTGAAGTACGAATGCACTCAAAAAATTCAAATCAATAAAAATCAAAATTTGTTTTATTGGATCAAAAGATTACTTTTTCCACAAATTATTTCCAATAGAATTTCAATGACTTAACTCAGGTCTGGAGTAAGCATTCAATCAAATAAATAAAGTATTAATAAGTTATGTATTTATTTTGTTTTGTGATCCTCTACACAGAACAGCACAGAATAGCACAGCCACTATTCTTTTGACGCACTCATCACTAATGCAAATAATATTCTGTGTATTCAGTCGTTTTGTAGCGAATGTGTCACCACTTCTTCTATTCAATTCCAAACAACATTCTAGTTTTCATACCAGAGATGAGCAGACATGTCAATCATCTTTAAACAAGCACCTTTATGGTTTAATGCTCAAAGAGTTAGCAATTTGTCAATAACAAAGGAGAATTTAAATTCGAACTACTTTTAAATTACAAATTTGTTTAATAACTTTTTTCGAATAATCTAGTCATTTAAATCAGTGCTCATTTGGTGCTGAGTAGATAGTGGTAGACATCTCTGATTGCATTCATTCACCGCTACTTTTTATTGAATCCGATTATAGGAATCAGTCGACAGTTTTTCAAATTAATTGCGCACAAGAAGATCTGCATCAGCAGATAATAGTATCAAGGTAGACAATCAATTATCACTGTTCCTGGACATTTCAATTATCAAGAAAAATCTTGGCGAATGTTTTTAAGGTAATGTATTAAATAGACCTTGGTTATTTCATAAATCGTATTAATTAGTTTATTCAACCATAAAGCCTTCTTGATCAAAAATATACAGTTTACTATTCTGGTCCATTGATAAACCTTGAGTCATGAACAATGGAAATTTTGAAAGCAAACTTGCTAGCCTCAATCCTCAAGTAAATTAACGAGCAAGTTATTCAATATATCTGAGCGATGACACATCTCTTTTTTAAATATCTCTTTCAAAGGCAACAGAAGTAATAACAAAATTATTAAGTTATTCGATATCATAGATTAATATGAATTTCCAAACCTATGATTTTACAATTGACTGAACAACGGATCAATTTATCAATTATTATAAAAATGAATTTAAACTGTGTTTCAGTTTTATTATTTAATTAATCGTTAATTCAATAGATTTCAATCTATTATTGCAATTTGTTTGCAGGTTTACATCAACAATAAGAAGGGATAATAAATGCTATTTAATGTCAAACTTGACATCAATTTAACAAAAGAAAATATTTTGATATTAATGCAATTTTAACAAGAATTTCAAGTATTTGCCAACAAATTATTTGCCTATTAATTTATATATTATAGATGAACTTGATAATTTATTTAATATTCATAAATAGAAGGCAATGAAAATATGTTTTGTTTGGTATTAGTTTTGAAATTTGAACAAAATTTGAGCAAATTTTTCTATCGATTGCTTTGAACACAATTTTCTCTAACAAATGATTTATTACATATATTTTCGATTTTATTTTATCGATTTAGGGATGAGTCCTGTCCTAAGAGATTGAGTCGTTCAGTACCTGTGCTTAAGATCTTAAAGTAGAGCTAAAGTAGAGATAATAGGCTTTATTGTGAATCTCCTAGACGGCAGAACTGAATTTGAAGGAACTGGTTATAAAGTGAAGCAAAGAAGAGGTATATAAAGCGCTATATCTTACAGAATATTCTGTAAATATTGACAAAAATATTTGAGTCTCGAAGTAAAGATTATATATACTATACTTGAGTTCAAACTTTTAAGTTCACAATAAAGTGAAAGTCAATGAAAACATTAAGAATTGGTCGATATTTGCCAACAAAATACTCAATTAGAGGTAATTTCATTTTGTATTTTGAAAATGTTCCTCATATAGGTGTATGGTCTATCAATCATCTATGTTGTTTCCATATTGAATTCAATATTAGCTTTTATATAAGGAATTTTTGTTATCCAGCGCTCAAATTAATGCTTTGAATGCAATAAAAGTGTTGTATTAATTGAGGTTTCCACCTAATCTCCTACATTTACAACATTGACTTGCTTGTTCACTTATAACACAAACATTAGGCTAAAGCCTTTCATACATGAGTTGAAATGATTGAAAATTTTTAATTCCGAATATAATTGCTCTTACAGCAAATTCTTTAGTGAAATAAATCAATACTTAATTTAGATAATAAATTGTCTGATAGTGATATCAAAAGAGTTTTTGCATCAAATAAGTCATCACTTTTTCTCTTCTCATACTTTTTCAATCAAATTGAAATCACAGAATGTTCTGTAGATTATTCTCATTTCAATTCTGAGTTCACGTTTAAGGCTTATTTAGATTCTCTCATTGAGATGTCTATCAATTGTAAAGCCAGATAACAATTACCTTATTTTTTAAATGAGAGAATCCAATATCCTATAATGACTCTCTCTCTCTCTCTCTCTCTCTCTCTCTCTCTCTCTCTCTCTCTCTCTCTCTCTCTCTCTCTCTCTCCCTAAAAGTTTTCATTTTATTCAGTCCCATTAAATTGTGTACAATCGGTAGTCATTAGACGTTTTTATTATTCAGATAAGAGAGTGATAGACGAGTGAATGGTCTAAGACTTGGCTTTCTTGCAATTGCTTCCAATTAGATTTAGCCTATATTTAGTCTCTATCCCAGAGTGTCGTTAGAAATAGTGAATAATCAATAAAAATGATGAGTAGTTCCGTTTCAATGGTTTTACAATAAATAATCTCTGGATTTTGAAATAAGCTCCTTTAATGAACTTTCTATAAGTTCACTCACTTCGGAGATTAATATTTTGTAAAATTTTTTACATTTTGATCCCTTGCGTTATAATTGACTTTTTTCAAACCATAATTATATTTCTCTTTTTGCGTTTATTATAGGCTTTTAGTTGACTTCCTCTGAGTTTGAACTGAAAGTATGTCTTCTATTACTCCGTTAACGCAAACAACTGAACAGCAGATGAAGGACCAGAGCTCAAGAATCGGCGAATTGGCTCAAAATAAATACAATGAATTAAAAGAGAGAAAAACAAATTACGAATTTCATGAAACAAAAGTTATTATTAATACCAACGAAAACAACAGAAAGCAAATTAAAAATTCAAATCAAAAAGACTTCGATGTTTTTGTTGACGAGGAATACAATCAGAGTGTAGCCAACAATAATAATGTAGAGTCTAATCCTGAAGGTGACAACTGTTCTGATGGCACAGAATGTAATTGTTTTGATTGTGAAATCAGAAGGAATTCTGACTTCTCTACAGAACAGTTGCCATTAGATATACAAATGCCGTTGACTTTAATGTCCGATTCCCTTATGATGTGCAATATTTTATAGGACTCGTTCCGACTCTTTCTCTTTAAATGTGTTTTATACTCAAAAAATATTCCTTTTGCATAAAAAATGTTTATTCATATAAAAGCTGAATAAAAGAGAAAAACAGACCAAACATAGAAAACACACATTTTTTCAATACTTTTCTTTACACAAAATTCTTGAGTTTCGTTCAACTCTTTCGTAGAGTATTTGTAATATATTTTGTGTTTTTGACAGACGTTTATCATTAGTTGTGACTATCGAGTGATTGATTGTAAACTTGTCTCAAACTGTTTGCGTAAATGAATTATCTATTTTTGATACAAAACTTCAAAGAAAAGAAAATTCAATTTTGAATTTGAAAAATGAGTTCTCGATTGTTATCATAATTTTATTTCATTCTTACGAACAGACATATCATTGAGATCTCAAATCGAATATCAACTCAACAGCATATCATTTAAGTGTCAGTCCTTTCTTTTCAAGTTGCTTAAAGAAAGCTCCATGCTCTAATCTAAAATAAATTATATTCTTATGAATACTTCTCATACATATCAGTATTTGAGGCATAAGTACTCAAAATTCTAAAGAATTACTTTTTTGATAACATGGTAATATCGACAAGCATCACTATGATGCTTGCTTATGAAATCCCATTGAATTATGGACATTTGTTTGGCAACAATAACAGATACCTTAACATAACAGTCTTAACCAACGAAAAGTGGTTTTCAAGGTACTTATATCAAACAATTAGCCTAATTGTATTTTTAATCCTATTTCTTCGATATATGACAAGTGTTAAACTTATTATTTAAGAATAAGCTATTGTTTATAATTTAGATATTGATGCCTTCGGGAATCACAGATTAATTATTAGTGATATTGTTTTCAATATTTGTGATCCCTTTAAAGAGAATCTACTTTAATTTGTACTTGTAAAACATTTCAACCGAATCATAAATAATAAAATAGGTAATCGAAACAATTGTTTATTATATGTTTAATCCTTTGGAAACTCAAAATCTGTGGCAAATATTAAAATTTATTCTCAACACATGAAAAATATTTAATAAAAAATTTGTTGAACTCATATCTTTGTAAATGTGTTCACAAATAAAGAATCCAATTTCAAAACCTTTTATTACTTTTAGAATGTTTCTGTTGTCATACCCTTGTTTTTGAGCTGTCACTCAACAAACGGGATTTGACCCAGCAATCTCTTCAATGTGTACCTTTTTGACTCTATGTCATTCGAGCCATTTTTAAAGATGAATATATATTTTTTCCATTAAAAATGTAAGATTGGGTTCCATTTGAAAACTTTCTGTAATTCTTAATTTAAAATCAAAAATTCCTTTTTAACCAAAAGTCGGATGAATTGGATTTCATTGAAATCTATTGAATCGTTTATAAGGAATAAAATCAGAATAAATATAAAAATCATATATTTTATTGATTGAAAACTGCAATCATTTATATAGTTTTCATCAGGGATGGCCAAGCTTTTTGACTCTAGGGGGGGGGTAGGGTCTAGGGTAGGGGTTTT
>JAQGCS010002186.1:0-10895 GCA_034702105.1 Fuscozetes fuscipes
AGAGAGAGAGAGAGAGAGAGAGAGAGAGAGAGAGAGAGAGAGAGCACGAAATATCAACTCATTGAGTAATGAGATGTAAATAAAAAAATAGACCACCGGCTAAGACAAGGTAATTTATTTAAAAATGATTATAACATTTATTATAGTCAGCACAAAATCATCGCTTTTTCGTGTAATGTGTGCACAGGTATGTGTGAGGTGTGGAGAAACACAACGGCTTATGAGTTGATTTAAGAGCTAATTATTTATTGCAATCGATTTTTGACTCAAAACCTTAGTTAAAACCTTCGAATCTTTTGATCAAATTTTTGAAAATTTGATTAAATCAATCATTTATTTAGGTATCAGTTTTACCCAGAATTCCAAAGGGCAAATATTCGCAAAAAAGTTGTAGGGACCTAGTGAAACATAGTAAGTTGCACTGGGTCCTTCAAAAAACTTTTATTTTAAATGTTTTTTGTATTTTCTTATTTGAATTTAAACTTAAACTTGCAAAGTTAGAAAACAAAGTTACGCCATATTGTAAGCGGGGATTTATTTGACTAGAGGCTCTTAATTTTTGAGATTTTATTGACATTCCTTCTACTTTAGGAAAAGTACTTTAAATTCAACATTTATTTGAGAGCCGAGAAGTCATTGCATTCATATCTGATGTTTGAATGGATTTGAAAAATATATGTATTTTTATATTTTGGTTGATATGAGAGATGAGTTTTAACCTTATTTTGCTTTACATAAGACTTCTTATAATAAAACTGAAAATACATTAATATATACATATATTTTGAATGATTAGCTAACCGGAGGAGACGCCAGAGGTGCTGTCACGTCAAACATTCACGTCTAGCAAATAATTATGACAGATTGTGAACTGCACTGCATATACATATAAAATACATGAATAGTGAAAGAATTGCATACATAGTGATAGGGAACAGCCTTTTTCAGACTCACATAATTATATATTCTTTTAAAGTTTTGACATCAGATAAATAGATAGTGAGTTAAACAGAGAGGATATATAAATATAAATAATATACAGATATAGAGACGAGTTATTAAGTCAACAATTTTCAGATGTCTATTATATATCAGATTTTTATATAAATTGTTTGCCATTAGTTTTCTTATTATTATTTATTATAAAATGTGTTTTCATTTTGCTTTTATTCTCCACTTTTTTAATGCCTCCAAAATATTGGGGAAGATTTGATCCGCACCTCTCCTCAAACACCTGTAATCAAACATAGTCTGAGTTAATGGAAAGCCTACGGTGAAGTAGAAGGACTCTGTGTATACCTGATATTTAAATATTGCGTTGAGGCCATGCTTTGTGTGTTGTGTTTAATAATGTCTTTAAAGCCATCAATATTTCATTAAAGTCTATAATTTCTGCAAATAATTTGAGTTCGACTTTTCCTTCCAAAGCACTGCTTATTCTCTCTGTCATTGTCTGTGAAAATACATGTAATTTAAATCTAATAGTTTTGCTGTAATAGTGGTTAACGTAAAATAATTGTGACGTTTGTGTGAATATCGGTTTGATATGTCATTGTATGCCATAATCAAAAACATTTCTATCATTATTTATATCTGAAATTCTCATTAAATTATCGAAAAATAATTGTAATCTTATGTTTTGGTTCTAATATTTGTTTGCTGTTATTATCAGTGAATATTAATATTCGTTCAATCAATCAGTCAGTCGTTTCTATGAAATATTTATCAAAATAATTATTATTAATGTTATTCTCTTCGATATCCTTGAAGTTTGAGTGAAGAAAATTTATATTTATTTCTGTAGAAAAAATAAAAACATATTTCAAAGGAATATAATTTATGAACACATTGTCTGTTGAAAAAGTGACTGACATTTGACAATAAATCATAACAAATATCAAAAATAAAATTATTTGCGATAAAAGCATACATTTCTTGAAAAGTTTCCAAAAAAAGTTCACAAAATTTAGACGAAAACTAAATTAATTCACAACTCATTGAACACAAAAATTGTTCAAATTTTTCGAATTTCAAAACACCTTTTGTACGAAAAATTAGTTTTCCAAACAATACTACAATTTTTCAATAAACAACTTTTTTAAAACGTTTTGTAAAAAACAAGAATGAAGTCAAACCTCAAACGGTTTATGAGTGCAATAATTTACGGAATTTTCGGAGTTTATAATCAAAAATAAAATGTTATTTTTGTCGCCAAATATACAAAAATATAATAAAATTTGTTTAATACTCACAAATGAATAAAAGCTGTAATAAAGCGTTAAATTGATTGCCATTCAATGCGATGTTTATGTGTATTGGACATAAAACTTGATGACCAAGGACACATAAAAATAGTGAAAAAGACCAATCAGAAAGTAAAAAACAACACTTTTAATCCTTTTTTGTATTTAAATGAGTTTAATATTAAATAAATCATAAAACAAAGTGAAAAACAGACCTAAAGCTGTGATTTCCTCAATATTTTCTCCATTTAATGCCTTTTTGTCGATTAAAAGATTTAAATTCAATTAGTATTTAATTAATAAATCATTTTTATTGCGGTTTTTATTTTCTTGTGTGAAACCTGAGATCTAAATCTGAATTAACAAATAAATATTTTAATGTATTTTAATGCGAACTTTTAGTTTTATGACTCGACTCATTTACTTGACTGTATGAAAGACAAGATTTTATCTCGATTTTAGCATGCAAATATAAAATCGCAAATAATTTTTAATCAATGAGACTTTTAGTAAAACTATAAAAATTTGAGCGTCGAATCTGTGATGTGAATGTCTATAATGGGATTCCCATATATAAACCCGATTTATATTGGTTTCACCTTGCATAAACATCTCAAAGACATTTACTTATTTTTAATTAAAGTTTTAATTTGCTCTTTAAATGTAAAATTAAGTCAGAAATGGAGATAAACATCATTTTATATGACTTTCCTATCTGTCACTTGAAGTTAAACCGTAGACCGAAACGAAAGTTACTTTTTTTTATGGATGACATGAAGTCTCACATAATTTTCTCGTTTAAACCCTTTCATACCTATTATTAGAATAACTATTCTGTCAATCATTTAGTAAACATTCATTCAAATTGTTTTTGAATTTTTATTTTAAACAGAAAGTCATTTCGCGTAAAATTCATTTCGCAATATGTTTACAAACCTATCATTAAATTCAATAAAAGCTTTGAAAGCATCTCAAAAAGTATTTCATTATGAGATTACTTCAAAACATTTCATTAAAGTGGGAAATAAATGCTTAATTGAAAAAATTGGTCCAACAGTGAAAACATTTGGAAATTTCTCATCGGAAACGATCGTATCGATTGCTTTTATCGAGTTTTAAATCAATCGAAATTACTATCTATTCGATCGAAAGTGGGTTTGATTACCAAGTTCTATCTCTTCTGAAAATTGGGAGAGAGATGTGGTCATTTTGAGATAGAGTATAGGCATTAATAGCAATTTGAGTTAATAACAGTAAATTTTATTAAATTGCATTCAATTTAATTGATGTTTAGTGCGATTCGAGAAGTATTTAATGTGTTTAATGCGAATCAAAGGGCGAGAAAAGAGATGAGAAAAAAATGTGCCGAAAAATGTTATCACAAAAACATTGAGTGAAGCTTTCGGTGAATTTTTTTTAATCTCATATTTGATATTAAATAATAAATAACTTCCTTTTAAAGTCTTTAAAGACTTGTCTCTTATCTGAGAGACTATTAAACAATTTTTTATCAATTTTTTCTTCTTTTACTTAAAGTTTTATTTTTGATACTTTAGATGATAATAAGTGCTGTTTAAATATAAATGAGATGATTGCCGCTGCAAATTGCACTGCACAGGTACTACCGACTCAGCACAGGTAGTATTATAGCGAATTCCGTCTGTCATTTCATGTGAGGAATACTTAATTAATTTTAAGCGCATTAATAACTATCACAATTTAATAGAAGTAAATAATCTTTATTGCAGTCAATCTTTTTATTTATTCGCATAAAAACGTCTCAGATATTCAATGATTGTGTTGAGGACCTGAAGGCACAGCCATTTGGAATACATTGCCTGCGATCTCATCCAAAAACAAGGCTAAAGCCATAAAATTTAAGCTCTTATTTGTGTTTCGAAATTTGTTTTAAATTCAAATGTTATTTAGGTTTTTATAAATATGTTTTAAACATTACTTAACAGTAATTAATATCTCAAATATACATAAATATCATATATTTTGTGAGAATTGCATTAAAATCACGAAATTATTTATTTTTAATCAGATAACAGACCGACAGATATGCGAACATTCGGTATATTTTTTCAATGAATGTATAAATCATTTTCTTAATTAATTGTAACTAATTTACGAAATGAGTGGTTAGGCATAGCCTTAAACCCAGTCATTCATTCTTTGATTGATGCCAAGGCTTTGTAATTCTGGTTAGGTGTTTCCTCATCCATAATTCAGCTAGAAGGAACATCATCATTTACAACTAGTAAATATTTTTCTTGGTTACGTAGGTATTAGGTCTGTGCCTCCCTTACAATCTTCCGAATGAAAACAAGTCTTTGAAAAACAAATTGCAGACAATCTGTTTGATAGACTAATAAGCGTTTGAAATGAATCACAAGAGAAACGCCAAAAAGAGAGAAATTGATAATAACTATCAACTATTAAAACAAAGTATTTGACGGAAAAGAAGAGCAAAGAGTCTGAAGGCGTTATATAACAATCAAAACAACAACAAAACCAAATCTATGGTAAGTGCTGTTCGCACTATTCCTCTCACAGCTCTTATAATTTGATCGATGGTCTCGATTACTGCACTAACCTTATAAATGAAAATCATTGCTAACTGAGGGCTCTATTTATCAGCCGATTCTCTGTTTATTGGCCGCCGAAGAGCCGACACATCTCTTACCAGAATTTGATTTCGTCGTTTATACGCTTAAAGATTAGATGCAATCAAATGAATCAATCGATATCCAGTGCCAAAAGCAAAGCACATACTCTGGATATTGTCATTATGGGAGAGTTGTTTCCCATTTGTGTGCCCAACAACTGAAAACTCATTTATCACAAACATATTTGAGCAGTGAAATAGTCTTCTTTGGCTAAAGCTTAACACTTGATTAGACAAAGGGTGTGCTCCCAATCACTATTAAATTGTTTTATGCCAATTATATTACATTTGTATTAACCCAATAACTTAATACATGACTTTCTTTTTTATAATCATATATAGTCTTATTTCTAAAATAAATGCTCAAATTGTTTACTATTTTTTCAGATTTATGAGTTTATAAACGAGTAAATTTAAGACAAATATTAATGTATGAGATGTGAGGCTATAATAAGAGACTAATTAGTGATAACTATGTTTTTCATCTCTGAAAAGAGGCCATCGATTTGTCACAAACAGTGAACTAAAAAATACTTCAAAATACACAACTTTTAGCGCAATTCAGGGACTAATCATATGTTAAGTTTAAAATGAAATAATCAAACATTGATTGAAATGAATGATTACTGAATTTAAATTTGTTTGTGTTTTCCTCACTTATACGAAGTGCTCATTCATTGGAACCAATTCTCCACTGATTGAAAACAAGACTACGAACACAAATGAGCATAAAGTCAACAAAATGTTTAACGATTTTGTTGATTTGTTCATGTTAATTTGTACCAAATCATGACGACTAAGAGCCTTATTTGTCTAATCAGTTGGAACTATCAAAAGTCACATTTGTTTTAATTAAATTAAAAATTGAAATCATGAGATGAATATATGATATGAGAAATCAGATTATATGTGAAAATATCTTAATTAAGTTGAAAACGAATTTAATTCTGAGAGAAAATGTAAAACACATAAGAATTTTAATGATTTAGAAAATTAACTCAACTTTTTCTTCAAAAGAGTCTGGCTAATCTGACAGAGCCATCAATTTTTAATAAATTAGTTATCAAATTATATACGACGATAAACCTGTTAATTTACGACAAGTACCCATTTTACAATTACCTTGAATTTTAATTGAGTGGAAAAATTTCAATTCAAACGACAATATTTATGACATTCACAGACAAAATCTGAGTGAATTAAAATAATTACATAATTGAATTGCCTTTAATTGAAATATTTATTAATTTTTCTAAAGTAATCATTAAATTCTTAAATCAAAACCTTTCAAAAGATATTTTTGCTTGATTTGACTCGAGGTCAGAAATTATCGACAAATAGATAGTACAAAAAATGAATGATTTGTTTCTATTTAAGGATATGTTGGCTCTAATTATTTCGACAATTTCTCCGATCAACCGATATTAGCATGATTAGCTGCAAATACTATATTAATTGGTCCAATTCCAAAAACAGAAAGAATTCGATCAAAAAACTAACAAATTATGTATCAAGTTGATACTATCAACAGTTAAATCAAATGAATATAATTTGAAATTATATGACTTATAATTAGTTATTCACTGAAATAGTATTTCAACAAAATATGAGTTAAATAAACCGTTTTAATTGAGCATATGGTTTGCGGTATTAGGTACCCGCCCTCCAAACCCCCGACTGTTAATAATTAGATGTAAACACCAGTGTTTCGGAACAAAAAATATACCCAAAGGATTGGTTTTGTACAGACTCTAAAGGGTTCTCTCTTCAGGAGATGACAACACAATAGACTGAAAGAAAAATTCATTTATTATTTATTATTCAAATAATTTGTTTGTCCGGAAGTCAGCCCTATTAGGCTTCAAACGCCTCATTAATAGACCCAACAGAGGAACAAACGCCCGATGCTATGGATGTTCTCTCGGGTCAACTATATTTCAAATGACAATTGCTATGATTGATAGCCGAATCCAATTCCATTCCCATGAACTCGAGTATTATTTCAACAGATTCTGTGCCATGACTTTGAAATAACTAATACTTTTTTCTTCCGAATCGTTTGGAGTGAAAAAAGTTTTTTCGTTTTTCAATCAGTGAGTCCTTCCATTCAGTCCTACCATTCATTGCAATAATGTTTAATCGCTTCATGAATTTGAGTGAAATAAAAGAGAGGAACAAAGAATTTGAACGAAGAAATCAAATGAAATGAAACGTCAGGAAAGAAGTTAAGAATGATTTGTGCGCTCAGACAACAAGAATCAGATCAGAGAAGAAATACGAATATTTCAGATGAAAAAGAAAGAAAAAATTCTTGAAATATCAATCGTCGAGAAAAGACAGTTCAGTTCAGATGAATTTTTCAACAAACAGTGGCGTTGCCTTTGGTTTCGCTCCATTCAAATGATTTGAATTTTTATTTTCAAAAATACTATTTTAATGATAATTGAAACGAATGTAAAATACATTTGGGTTTTCACAGAACGGAAATAACAGGTTATATATCATTCATATTTGAAGAAATGTAATTCCAATTTAAATATACACCAGTAATAACAGAATAATTTATTTATTTATGATTGATGGGACAGCACTCACCATGCTCTTTGTGCTGAGCTCTATTATAATTTAAATCTAACACAAGAACCATGAACTTTCGCTTCTCTCTCTCTCTCTCTCTCTCTCTCTCTCTCTCTCTCTCTCTCTCTCTCTCTCTCCATTCTTTCATTGAATTCATTCATTTTCTCATTCAATTTGAATCACGAAATGATTATTTAGGTTTGTGTTGAATTGTTTGAATTCACGTTAAAATTTGATTAAATGATCCGTCATTTTGAATGCAATCATATTATTATAACAATCAATAATAATGAATCGATTAATCATAATTTTGAAAATATATTTTTTGATTAAACATTTCATTCTCTCTCCAAATGAGTGCTTGAGAAAAGGGGTTCCGCTACTCCACTATGAAGAGTGAGTGAGAGGACAGACAGCAAAATATTATATTCGATGAATGAATGCAATGCGAAAAGAATTGTGTGGTTCATAGCTGTTGACATTTGACAGCAGAATATGAAATGACACAAACCATTCAATAGCTGAATGTGTCGTCTCTGCATATTTTGGTCCTATTGGGCTCTAATTCTGAATGTCAGACCTTTGTCGCTGACGTTTGATTGTCATCGAGTGAAAACAAAATATGGGACCGATATATGGAGTATTAAAAATAAGAGGCTTTTGTCACAACAAATTAGTCTTCACTGTAAGACATCCCAACACTGTTTAGGCCGAGCGCTATACCTCATCACTTGTGTCTCATTTGATTACGAATTTGTTCGCATAAAAACTAAGTCCTCCGACAAAAATTCAGTTGAAGGGATCGTCGGCACGGCTTTTAGCACAGAATTTGTCTGTCTCTTCTATTCTGGCTCTGATCCAGATCTGTCGCCACTCATTATTATTTTTTATGAATATCTGAATTCATTCTTATTCTTCTTTTCATATATCACATAATAATATCACAAAAGACATATGAACAAGATTACTTTTGTTTGTTATATGAAGGATTTTACTTTTGTAGATCTTTCAGAAAGTGACAAGTTAATTCCTTTATGTCTAATAGATGCTGGATAGATTTCAAAGGAAACATTCAAGAGGAGATTCTTTAAATGTTTACAGTTTTGTTATCACTGATTCTACCTTGGCCATCAATGAAATGAAAGTGAGCTTTCACTGATGATGTTGTCTGTCATATGGCTGTGAGAAGTAAAGCCGTCAAATAGTTTTTTATTCATCTTTTTTTCTTGGTTTTCATTCTTTATATGTCATCCAAAAGTGTATGACTTCACTCGTATTCTCTATTATCTGCCTTTACTTTTGATGGCCTTTCACTCAATTTTCAATATATTTTTGTCTCTTATTATTTTCGATGTGAAATCATTTTTATTCCAATCATTTTATTCGTAGTTTTATCGGAGAAATGCATTCCTTTTTCTTAGAGATTTGTGGCAAAAAATATTTGAAATTTTTGCTCACATTCTAACCACTGAAAAGTCATATAAATTGCGGACATTATTCAGTGCTATTGATTCACATATCGGCCTAAATCTTGTTTATGATCTCGAAAAGCAATTTTCACTGCAATTCTCGATTGAAAAATAGCTCAAATATTACGAATGATATATTTGAATATTAAAGTTAATACTCATATAATATTCAGAACTCATGTCCAGCACCTCATGTGTACATACTGTGAATGGAGAGAATGAGTGAGTGATAGGTAAGTCACGCGAGAATCTCATTTCATCTGAATGTGAATATAGAGAATATATTTCATTCTGTGCTCTTATCAAACATAATATTCTTGTGAAGCATAACACGAATTATAACTACTATTATATTCAGATATATTAACACAAAAATATTTGTGAATACGTTTTGTGAATCAAAATTGTTGTTTGCGTTCACTTCTATTGTAATACTTTTGGATCTGATTCCCATTCATTCATTCAATTCATTCGTCGCTCACTATCTGTGAGTCAATAAAAAGCGACTGAATTTTGAGAATAAATCAAAGAAATGAGAATAAAGAGCGAAACTGTTGTCAAGTTTAAAATGATTGATCACTTGAATGGCTGATAATTCTCTACGAACAGCACAAACAGCAAAACCCTTCGTTTTGTTTCTCTCATACACACAGACGTATCCGTCCTTACAATCTATCCATTCATTCAATTCTCATACAATTGTATGAAATATTTGTGCGTTTTTTGACTTCTAGTGTTTGAGAGTCTCATTTGCGATACGCAGAAGATTTATGGCTCAGTTTAGTCCATAAAAGAGCAGTTCATTTCTCAAAACTAGAATAATATATATTTTTGATGAATGAACTTATGATATATTCGATGAATTTCTTCAATTTATTCCCGAATAATATTAAACTCATTTTTCTTTTGGCTTTTGCTCTTCCACTGAACCAGAGATAAGACATCACAAAACTCATGACATTTAATGCTTACAAATAAAGTTTGAATTTATTTATATTTGAATTATATTTTTCTTCTCAAACAAAATCATTGAAAATTAAGAATAATTTTTTTCTATCCTTTGATTTATTACGAACTCATTGAACGGTTCATAAAATAAAATGAATTGAGCCGTACTCTGGACTTTTCATAACTCATTTAATTCTCTTTATATTCATATCTTTGATCAAATTTAATGATATTCAAGGATTTTATTAAAATTTCAAAGTAATAAAGTATTCGCAATGCTTTCAATAATAATCTTATCCTCGATTTCATGCCTAAAATACCCACTTATTTGATCGACAAAAGTATGATTAATACCAGTTATAAATCACATATCATTAGTACAACAAATCATATCTCAGATAAATCGTAAAAAACATCAAAACCTTATCTTTTGAATCAAAGGCTTGAATTTCAAACTAGCATTTGATTTGACACAAACTCAACGTCTGGGGCAAAAAGCTGTCAATTATTTAATGAAGTTCTTCACACATAAAATATAAGTTGAAGCGAATGATTATCAAAGGATTAGCTGATAAACAACTTGTTTATTGTGAGGAAGCAGTCATTGAAGTCAGGGACTCATCTCATTCCACATCTGATCAGTTGAAACATCACAAACTCTTTGACTCTCTGACAACTCAAATGGTGTTTAATCTCTAATCTGATGCCTCCAATGAAAGGCACACGAATTTTATCGGACGTTAATTTCCAAATCATTGCTAACAGTTTGACGGCACTGACTGAATGAGTGCACAGAATAGAAACAGACGAACACTTTGACAGACTTTGACGGCTCAGTTCACGTCATCGAAAAATAGACCGAAAATGATTTGCACTCAAATCCATTGAAAGAGAGATCACAACATAACAAATGGTAACAAAATAGTTCAATCACTGGTCTCTCTCTCTCTCTCTCTCTCTCTCTCTCTCTCTCTCTCTCTCTCTCTC
>JAQGCS010002187.1:0-10889 GCA_034702105.1 Fuscozetes fuscipes
GAGAGAGAGAGAGAGAGAGAGAGAGAGAGAGAGAAAGAGAGAGAGAGAGAGAGAGACGACTAATTAACAAGAGGGACGACGAATTCCACACTCATTTGACTCTCATTTTGCTCTGCGATTGAGTTCTTACAAAGTCCTACCGTTCCGTGATTTTAGTCCAACAGTTCTGTAATGTGTCGGACAGATATATGGAGCTAATGATCCGATAGTTTACTGTGGATTGCATTACAACAAAAAACAACACATTCGCCACAAATATTCACTAAAATGAGTGAACAATTTTTTCTAAAAGACTTCCGATTATATTAGTTTATGATATTTGAGAACTCACTTAAAAAGCTTCAAAAAAGAGATAACACTAATTAGTTTCAAAGATAACTTTTTTCTTGAATTTGAATTTTTAATTTCAAAAAATAACACTAAAATTGAAATTAATTGAGATTTTGACCGAATTTGTTTCGAAAGTTTAGTTGAGTTATTCATTTGATTTTAGGATTAATTTTGAAATGAATTTTAATTAATTACTTTTAATTTTTATTAATATCTCTCTAAAGGAATGGAAGAGTATGTGTGGTCTGAAGGCTGGTATACGGCTTGAGAGACAGCAATTAGATGTGTCAATACATTGATATGAAATGCTGTCAAAGAGTACACATATTTGTATATTTGGTGAATAAGTAGGGCTCGAAATCAGACAAATTTCTTCAGTCGTACTGTCAGACCACCCGGTCTTTGATAAGTAAGAGTTTGTATAATATTATGTCGTTTACTATAATTTTTGGTATTAATACCGATGTCATACTTGACATTAGAAGCGATACAATGAGTGACACATTTATAGCCCGCCCTTAAATATGCCTCAAATATACTCATATCTAATAATTTGTTCTGAATTTTTCATCAAATTCTCTGATAATATGGAAGCGAATGAATAAATGCTTTATTTTAGTATCGATTTTGCGAAAATTAATTCCATTTCAAACAATACTAAATCAAATCGAATTTTATAAGAATAACCTTGCTTACATAATCAATGACAACTACATATGCCATTTGATTAAATATCCTTGATACATTTAGAGGATTTTTTTGTGTATTTCAATTTTAAATAAAAATATTCGAAGGCTTAGATGAAACTGAATAGAATATTAACAAGATTTCTATTGATTGACGAAATCATTTAGGCACCTGATCAATCACTAAACAATTATGCTTTTAATTGCCTATTATTTACTCATTTGACTTAAAAGCAATTTTTCTTCCAAAGTTTTCCATTGAAAGTAAATACATAGAACTAATCACCCAGCTAATTGTGTAGTGAATTTCTCGAGAATGAGAGCCTTATTGGTATTGATTTCATGTCTGGTTATTCTACAAATGGGCCAGTTATTTATTAATATTATATAATATAATTTTTGAAACTAATTATTAATATTTGAATTGTAAAGTGAGCGCACAATATGATCATTACGTGGGTCAGAAAGACTGTCCTTTCAGACCCACTACCTGTAGTCGTTACTGCCGAAGTATGGGACATGTCGGTTATTGTAGCGGACGATTCAATCGGCGCTGTATCTGCAGTCATGCTTATAAGAAATAAATGCCAAGATAATTTCAAAATGGATTCAATACTAAATGAGTACAAATTTGTTTGCGATTTCAAAACAAAAATAACTTTAATTGGAAGAAAAATAGACAAAAGTCTTCAAATTATTAAATAGTTATTTAATTAAATCAAAGAAAATATATTTAATATTCAATGATATCATAAATACTGTATATTTTATACTCGTTTTACTTATCACATGAAAAGTTGAAACAAATTTTCTGTAAAAAATAAAATTGATTAACAAATTTATAAATGATTATCAAACTTCCAGTTATTCCAAGCTAATCCTGCCTTCACAACAGTATTGCATCTTGATAAAATTGACAAGCTATTTCATCAAAATCAGACTTCACTTAAACTACTTGGAAATATGGCGATAGGACAGACATCTAGTGTTATCGCGTCAAAATAGATGCCATTCGAGGCATAACCTCTGCCTGAACGGGACCGGACTCTACCAGTTCTCCGTCGACAGTAATCTTTCCGACGTTTCCGAGCGGTTCGATTCTGAAAGCTTTGACGGGCAAAAAGTGGACGTACGGCAGCTCCGGATGTTTACCCTTTTCCAGTGCCAACAAAAACTGTACGACTTGTTTGCGGGAAACGTCACCTTTGATGTACACCAACCAAATGACCCCGTCGTCGAACGTAGCGTTAGGGGCAAATATGGCCGTCGAGGAGATGTGCGATTGAAATGAAGAGTAGATCTGAACGAAGATCTCGTCGATTGTCACCCATTCTGAAGACACGGGTGAATCCAGTGGTGGATATGTAGATGAAGTGCTATCTGCCGGCAAATAACTGAGAATTGCCCGGTGTTTGCGCAAAATAAATGAGCGATAGAGAGACCATATCGTGAATCGGGTCTCCCCTAACATTCTCAACCTCTCGGACTCTATATCTATGTCTGCCATTAAACCCCATCCCACTGACAGGAATGAATAGTATGTGTTATTTTGTGTGGTTACCCGAACCAAATCCATAGGCACTGGTCGACCCTGAATCACATGTAGGGTACAGTCGAATATTGGGTCAACAGATTTTGTGCGGTTAAGGAATGCCTGATTGACTGTATGGGCCAAACCATTGCCCGAACCGCCGGGTATTATACCCAAAGCAATAGGAACTTTGCCTTCGGCTAACGTATCACTTCGTTTGGTCAGTCCATTGACCACTTCATAGAGAAGACCATCACCTGAGACAACAACAACAGCGCGATATTTAGTGATGTCTTCACTGTCGCGCATCACTTCCAGCGCATGATTTGCGTGATCTGTGATCTGAGTTTCGTAAACGGTTTCACTTTCTTTGAGCAACGGTTTGACGAAAAGTTCAAATATTTTAAGGGCTCGACCTCTGCCCGACTTGGGATTCACTATAAACAAGAGGGGTTTACTTTTAGTACTGATATTATTATTGAAACTTTTGCCGTAATTTAGACTCAGAATAGACTTCTTCCAGTCAAAGGCCTCCTCATAGTTCTGTTCGCGGGTCGGGTGCTTACAGAACAGCAGTTTTATCTGTTTCTTAACTCTTTGAGATCTGCGAATTTGATACGCGATTATTGTCAGTAATACTTTGGGTGACGTCTGTTCCCATTCATCGACGACACAACCGATGAGGTCTACGACTAACACATCTTTGGATTTGTCCTTCAATTTGTCTGTAAATCTGTAAGTGAGCACAGATTTGGACAGTTGGACAAAACAGGCGGTTATCACATCGTTTGCGATCACTATTTCAAAGTTGTCTTTGCGTTCAATGTCTTCATCTGTCTGTCGATTGTCTATTGAAATGTGGTTTCCATTCGTTGATTGGATTTCGTTTGAGTTTTGGATTATTTTCATTGTTTTATAAATAAATAAATCAATGAAAACAACTTTTAATTGATTCTTGACTTGAATTTCGTCAACTGTTTTGGTTTACAGTTTGAGTTTTGATTTTATTGGACTTTCATTGATATCTAATTGGCATTCATTAGATATAATGATCTGGATTTGAGCCAAAATAATCCTGCAATGAAGTGGTGTTAATTTAGATAAATATTCAGACCAGAGTTTAAAAGTTTAAGAAGAAAAGCAACAGTATCTTAATAATTATCAAGTAACTATAACTGTAGTAATTATAATCAAGAATTGTTTGAAATTGAACTTTTGTTGTCTCCAATCACTTATTTGTTTAATGAAATTTTAGAGTTTTATCGGATAAGTTGTGAAACAAATATCGAAATACATTTATATTCGATAAGATTCAGTTAAAAGTCTTTTAAATGACTTTGAGATTAAATTTTACATAACTTTTGTGTGAAAACTGATTACAAAAATTAATTAATATTTTATTTCCAAATTTAAGCCTTATTTGTATTTCCGTTTCATTTGTTTTGATGAGATTTTATTAATTTATTAGTTTATTATTAAATGTCATTTGAGTCTCATTTTATTGACTCAATATTCAAATTATAAGAAAATATATGGAATTAATTAAATACCTGGTATTTTGCTTTGCAATTGGACTACTTATAAATTGCTAGATAAAATTGAGATAATCAATTCAAAACTGGCAACAAATGACATAACATTGTATCCTTGCAAATAAATCAATCGATAATTAGTTGACAATGAAAATCAAATCTCTTTATATTTGACTTTCGAAGCGATGAAAAAATGTTTTTATCATTTAATTGAATAAATCAATAAATTGATAATTGTTTAGATATTACGTAAACCACTCATTAGTTTTCTACTTTCATTCGGTTATCACTACTTTCTCTCAAAATTAAATGAACCGGAAGTTAATGAGAACTTTAAAACTTGAATATCTAGGTCTTAGTGTGAAATAGCGTTTTAAATTTGACCAATTTCATTCTGTTTGGGAAATTTAAGCTCATTTAAGAGTCAAATGAAATGAAATTCAATTTTCAATTACATTCACTCAATTGATTATAATTAATAGGTTTTAGTTTCAAATACAACTGATTTATTGATAATTTATTCTTAGCATTCATTTCAATGTTATATTTAAATGATTCTTTAAACTCACCGATCAATTAAATGAGTGGCTGAATAAATAGAGATATCTACTCAACAAGCAAATTATTGTACTGTTGAGTGAGTGTACTAGTTGAATATCGATTAATTAAATGTTGAAATACCAGAGAGATATTGAGGTATTTGTTTACATGTGTTTTGTGTCACTCTATTTGCCAAAAGCGTCAACATATGAGTCGATGTTAAGGATGTTATAATCAATACATTTAAATGTCATTCAATACAATCAAAAGTTTTTAACAACAAATTATTGTTTAGATATTGAGTCCATTTTTATCGCAATTTAGTCAATAGTTTGTGGAAAACAAACGAATTTTTCACTCTCTTTGAGACACAAATGATTTAATTTTGTTTTGGAGAATGTTTTCGAAGAGAGAGTAAACCCGTATTATATTAAAACCAATGGTTTTAAGCTCTGCCTTTTGGCTCAGATGGGAATTGTGTCATTTGCGCACACCATTTAGACATGCCAGGTTGCCTTAGTGATTCTTACTTTTCAGGTTAATAAAATTTTACCAATAGATGTAAAAGTGCTGCATATTCTACGGTAATTACACAGAATAGAATTGATAAGTTTCAAGGCTATCTAGGACACACTTCACTGGTCGAGGAATGTCTTGAGGTGGGAGTCAAATGAGTTAAAAACAAAATCTCTTCGATTCGTTGAATACAATAGTTTTGTGGGCAAATTGTTTATCATTTGAAAGACTGAATTCTGTTTTTATCCGCCCTTTTTCTGAACCAAGATTACTGATCAGAATCTGATTGTGCCTGATCCGCAATGATCCGGTTCATCTGTCAATCAGGTTTAGATCTGTTTTCTGAAAACAAAACAAAAATGAGAAAATCATTGCTGTCTTTAATGCATATTCACTGTCGAACTGAAAACAAAATGATTTAACAATAATTTGTCTTATTTTCAAAATAGATTTCATTGATATTTTTACAAAAGACAAATTATTAGGTGATCTTGCCAAAATTTCTTTAGACTAGTCATAAATCATAGGCGGAGTCTAACATATAATTTATAGTCATTTTTCATTTGATAGTGATTTCAATCGATAAAATTGATTCTTTGTTTTGTCTTTTGATTAAATGTTGACATTAGCTCTACTCTACTCTATTGGTGTTTATTTTGAAAAACTTTTGAATTTAAGGATCACTTTTGAGATTAATTCTTCACTAATGCAGTGCTTCCGCGTTCAGCACATCAATGGTTACGATAACGGTCTTCCTATGCCGTCCATAACAACGCATATCCGCAAAACTATTTTTAAAATCTACATTCAATTCAAAGTAAACCAAATGTTTATAAAATCCAGTTTTCAGTGGAAGGCTTTCCTTGACCTCAAACTGAACTTTTCAAACAATTTCTGTGACTTTTGTATCGCTTTTGCAAAACTTTCTCCAATTTTATCTGATTTTCAATGCGTTTTGCATTTTTCTATTCACAACTCCTCAGGGCATGTATCGCAGATATGGGGTCTAGCATAATTTAAATTACAGTCAAACCTGGATATAATCCTCGGCTTAGTGCAGAGAAGTTCAGGGATTAAAACGAGTTAAGGATTATAACAAGGTTAATCTAGCATTATTTTCAATGAGATTCACTTAGACAATTGAGGATCTATAACCAGGGAAGGATTATAAAGAGGGTAAATAATTATAACCAGGTTGTAATCTTTAAATTGTAATCTTTATTAACCATTTGTAGATTTTCATAGACATGGATTTATATATATATAAATTATTAATATATAGCGCTAACCAGGCTCGACGCTGCTTAACTTTAACGAGAAGTGTGCAGCCCAACTTTCTTCAAGGTTTGATTGTAATTTCTCTTTGTATTCAAATAAACTAATCATCTGGGATAATTTATTAAAATTATGGGCACATAGAACTCGGTATATTCAATTTTTCATATATTAATATTCATTAGCTCAAATATTCAAAAGAACCTTGCATATACACTTATATGTTCTACTAATTATATTATGTGAGAACATTTGCATAAGTAAACGTCAAATGTTTAAAAAGGCTCAGATGTTTGCAATTCATCAATAGTTAGCTGCAATTAAAATATTTTTAAGGTCTTTATAAAAGTCACGAAATGTTTCGTCAAATTAGAACCAAAATTATATGAAATGCATTTATATTTGTCTCAATAAATGCATTTTTAACGATGAAAGTAATTTTCATTTTATTGTCTTTTTTGTAAAGTTTTATAGATTACGAAACTGTTCGGTAAAATTGGCACTAAATTCAACGCTAGTATTGCATGAAATGATTGATCGATTCATAGCTATAATAAAAACTTTAATCAATTATTTATTAAAAGTGATTTCAATGGTGGGCGTTGTCTTTGTCTTCGCAAATAATTCACAAAACCAACTCAAGCATAGTTTGTAAGGGTATTTTTACGCATTCATTGTTGATGAAATGCCGACATTGCCTAACAGCAGTGATGGACAGGGTCCGGGACCTTAGGGGGAGGGGGTCCCTCAAACCAGAAACTAAGGGATATAGCTCGAATAATTTTGTCGGTCAGAGGTGGGGGCCCTAAAAACCCTAAAAAAGTTGCCCCTTCTTCTGCGAGGAGGTACATTCAAGCTCAAATCCTAGAAGGTATTTCAGCTTTATTTATTTGTGCTTTACACTCCTCGCCCATCCCTGTCAAAAAGTATTATATAAATTTGTAAATGGAATAAGATCACATCAATTCCAATTAGAGTATGTTTGGAAAATCATAATTTGTTTGAATAATATGAAAATAAAGAAATCGTCGCCACTTTTAATATTAAATATTTTCAATGTGATGAATCGGCAAGTACAATTAAGATAGGATCTGAACTATAGTTGAACCTTTCTCTAAAGTGCAAGTTTAAACTAGAATGATTTTTTAGGAATTGGTATTTTGGCATGGTAACCCTTGTGGTTGGGCTCAAAATATAAAATTATTACAAATGTAATAATCGCTGAAAATTCGATAAAAAACTGAAATATTATACACTTTTTAATGCATTTTTTTATTCCAAAAATTAATTATTATTTATTAAACATTTATAATAAATAAAATATATTTAAATAATGAGAACTTTGGTTAAATTAGTAAAATATATCCCTAATATTAATCTAGATTACTATAATTTTGTTGATAACAAATTCTTGATGACAGGTAAGTTTGAAAGTAGAGCATTCTTCACTAAAGATGGTCTGTCGGTATTCTCTAATCGTGATCTCATGTAGTTATGAAGTAATCGGAACTATTTAAAAGATTTATGAGAATAATTTTCCCCATATAATTTTTTTAGCAATCAATTAAACATTCACCAAGATAATTGCAAACGAGGTCAATGATTTACACTTACGGAATGATACAAATCTGTTTGCATTAAGTGTTGGAATTGAGAGAAGAAGTCACTCAAATGGATTGGCGCAGCTCTCGACTGATGGTTTACAGCCATCATCTGAAGAACAGTTAAACCGATGAGAGAGCTCTTCATAACCAGAACCAATACATCGGCTGATATACATCTGACCAGTTCTCTCAAATGCAGAATATCGTTGGTAGACGTAGTAGTAGTAGTAGTAATAGTAGCTGGATCTTCAGACGCTGCCTTAGAGAATGCCATATACGCTAAAATTGAATAGAAGAGAGAGAGGGCGTCCACTGCCATTCCAAGCAGAATGACTCCGAAAAAAGCACTGATCACTATATTGAAGGTGGCATTGATTCGACCAATTATTAGGCCATTATTCTTGAACTCAGTTTTAATTTCTCTGAGATGTGTTGAATGCGGTCGTTCCGAGTTTACAATCAATCTCTTTATATATTCATTCATTCGCCGAAATCGCATTTGAATTGCCTTTAATCATATAAAATTAATTTGGCATAAAAATAATTAAAAGAACTAAACGTTGAACTTTAGTTGTATTTATTTTTAACAAGAACATTCAAATTTTTATAGTTTATTTTTGAAGAAAATAATTATACGTGTATATCAACGTACACACTAGACATTAGAGAAAGTTAAGCACTGAATCATCCTATTATTTATTCTAAAGAAAAAAAATCTAATCTCACCTTGATTCAAAAGAAAATTGATTGTTGTCATTTTCTAGTAAAATTGAAAGTTTTTTAAGCCTTTGTTCTATTTTTAAATTGGAGTTTAGTATTCCAATGGATAAATTGATAGAGAATTGCTTCTTAGATGTTTGTATTCCTCATGAGCTGAGGATTTATCATTGCACATATCTTTGAAGCCACAGCGCTCTGGTATTGACACATCTAAAAAGCAATTCTATGAATTTACTCATTAAAATAGATCCTGATTTTTATTAATTTAACATAAAATTCAATAAAAAAAAGATAAGCGATTCATTACCACTTGGAATGACAAAAAGGGAGGCATTTCTAATAAGTATTCAAAGACTTCTCGGTTTTACATGACAATTTTTTGAAATTTTAGTGAGGTCAGAAAATGTTGACTAGAAATCATTTTGTATAAGTCATTTGAGAGGTAATGGAGTTGATCTAAGTTATTTTCGATTGAAATAAAAAGTATGCCCATCAGTGATTACTAAACACTTTATTTTAGCAAGTGTACCTGTGCAAATGTAACATTTAATGTAGCAATAAATTACTTACGCATAAGAAAGTGAAGTAAACTGGAATTAGGAATGTATTGACGACTCTGAATGGCAGGTGTTTGAAGTAATCGGCGGGTGACTGACCCGAGTACCCGAATTTTAGTCTCCATTGATAGGTTAAATAGTTGATGATATGGTGTGAGAAACATATCACATAAACCACAATAAGTTTGACGACTACTGGCATCGAATTTGGTTTTTCTGAATTCATTGAAAGAGTGTCCAACTTATATATGACATCTCTGAGTAGATAACCCTTAATCCAGAACAGATCGACCGCTAATAGAATGGGAACTAATTCGACCATATCATATATCGTAATAATTAAATAGTTGGGAACTTCTCCCAAAACATACAATTTGAATAATAAATCACCGAACAAAAACAGAAGCCATATATTGAGGACTATTGCGATCACAATCGCCAACACATTCAAAGGTATAAGCTTTGGCTTCGAAAATATGTATCGCAACCATTGAGGAGTTGAGTTGATTTGATCGACATTTAATGAAATGATTGCACTGAGAACTGGAGCTCCCGTCAGCACAAATGGCATCATCACAATCGCAATTGTTTTTCTCCAGAATTCAGATGAAACCCTATCATATAAGAGCACACCGGGTGCTGAATGAGGCGACCAGTTATTGCTCACATCATTTAGAACTTTGACATGACCAGAGCCCCTATGAGATTCTGATCCTGTAAGAGCTATTGAGCTCCTGCTGTAAACAGGAGGCATATCAGGTACAGTGGGACTGATTCTACTTTGATCTGACATTTGATTGAAATTATTCTTCAGTTCATAAGGAGATGTATTTCTTTTGCTAAAAATATTCTTCTCATTAAACCATTTTGAGTGCATTTATTGAGATCTCAACGAAAATCAATACTCACTTTAGAGAAGAAATAAATATATTTCTCGATTTATGGCCAAAAATAAGTAATAATTAATTTAATTCTTCTGAGACTGACTTCACAGGCGATCGATCATTGAATACATATTTGAGTTTTCTTTTCCACATATTTTGGTTTTAAACAAAAAGTCATTTTGTGTTCACTGAATCGAAAACAAAAATTCATTGGAATAAAAAGTATTTCTGAAGAATAAAACTTTTACTTCGAATAAATTCCTTTTCCTTTCGAAAGATTTTGAAAAATCGATAAAATATTAAATAATGAAGTCTTGAATTCCAAGCTATTATAAACTTATATGAGTTCGACTTTTGCATGGATAATTAAGGGAATAACAAAATTTTATGCAAAATGAAAACAGACGTGAACTCTGAATTGCAATTCCAAGGATATATTTTTGAATGAATAAAGTAATTATTTCTCAAAAGAGAGCATATTTTGAATATTTCTCAGAATTCATATCTAATTCATAAAATTTTTTAATGATTTCGGTTACTATTGGAGACTTGTTTTCGATTTTTCCATTTGTATTACACAAAGTTTATGACAAAACAAAACACCCGACACAATAAAAATTGCATTATTCAAAGGAAAATACAGTCATTCATCATTCGTATGAACCATGGATGATATGAAGTAATGTTTCCTATGAACTAATTGCCAAAACCATA
>JAQGCS010002188.1:0-10888 GCA_034702105.1 Fuscozetes fuscipes
TAAATCCGAAACACTAGAGATGGACGCATTTCGTACTGGGTCATGAAGCAAGACTCGGATCAACAAAATATTAGGTTGAACCGAAAAATATTTCGTATTTGGATAGGGTTAATTTAAAAATCTGTAACTTTGAACCTATTCAATCGAAAACAAAACGAACATGGTCAATTACAGTACTACATGATAATATAAAATTACTTAACTAAAAATTTTTTATAGTTCCTTGTCCCTAGTACAAAATTTCGACGATACGATAAACTGATAATACGATAATCTGAATGGATCCGAACTTTTCTAATATATTAATGATTGACCTGTCTGCCCTAAATTACTTTTAATATACACTAACCAGGGCAATTTTCATAGCTCGTTGTATGTATTAGATAAAAGTATAGAAATAAAATATGAAAAAAATGTTAAATACTGAATGTGGGGCGCGAACCCGGGACCTATCTATAACAACTTGCACCCATTGATCGATGTAAATCATAAGTTATGATTCATAACTGTTATGTGAGCACATTGTTTGACAACATTTGAATAATGACTCAATAGTGTCACTAAATACACAATACTATCAATCAAATGGATAACCAATCAGAACACAGTGAAGCAAATGTGCAGACTTTTTCTCTAACATTTCCAATATAATAATGATAATAAGGCTTAAAATGTCACAAAATACTAACGCAACGTTTGCGTCCTTTTTTTAACCCTGCAATACATAAGCCATAAATTATAAAACGCTGCCTAATTGGGATTAAACGCTGCATAATCAGGACCAAATATTCACTTTAAGGGACAAATCGGTGAAAAACACTGTATATTATAAAATATTTTAATTTTGATGAGAGATTATAACTTGGTCAAAGATGCATTGATATCTGAAAAATCTCTTTGGAGCTAATTTTACATAACTTGCCACTTTCCAGCTCAGGGAGGGCAATAAGTGTTATTTGCCTCCCCTTTTCTATCCCTGTTTGTAAGTGACAACCGAGGAAAGATGTTGCCAACAGACACACAAGGCGTATATGGTGTTGACTAGACCTACCTGTTCATTCAAGTGCTTTCCTGTCAACAATATTTGATACATAAATGAGTAATAGTTTTGAAATATTTAAAATAATTCATCGTTTGATTTAAACCATTATTTGATATAAAATTGAAATATATTTTAATCACTAAAATAATTAAAAAGCAATTAAAACAAAACTGTTTTCGGAATAAAATGAGTTAAACAGTGGTTTAGTTCGCAATCAAATCGATATTAAGATTTAAATCTAAAAGTTTAAGAAAAAAAATGAAAACCAAATGAAATGATATACAAAAGGGACGACTATTTCATTGATAAAGAGATCGAAATCACATAAATGAGAGACAAGTGTAGGGCTGAGTCTATCTGTTCTGTCCGTTAGCGTACGCCCTCTTAAACTTTTCCAGAGTTTGCTGAGCCTTTTGAACGGCCAGTTCGGCCGCTTCTATGCTATTAATGCCGTCGTTTGAATTGAACTGGGAAATTATTTCTGAATCGTATTTATTTGGGTCAATTCCAAGAGCACCCGTCGCTGATTTAAACCACTGAATCGCTTCATTTTGATTTTTTGGAGGAGGCACTCGAGAAAAGGCCGTTCGCTTTCGCGAGTCGTCACCGGAACCAGCAGCTATATGCGTTCCATTAGTTTCTGGCTTTTTATTTGCCAAGTTTTGAATTCTTTCGCTTTCCATTTGGATTTTTTGTAATCCATTTGTTATAAAATTTCTAAAAAATTCTGAAGAATTGGCTAAATATGGGTCCAAAGATATTTGAGGATAAGTTTGTGTAAAATCGTAGAGTTCTTGCATTCCATTCTGATTCTCATCAGTGCCTATTTTGTTGAGAATGGCCGCCAACTGGTTTTGCGCCGCTTTACTTATCTTAATTGGAGAGGAGTTCTGCGATTTGTTTGTAGTCTTCACTAATCGATCGCTTTGTTTGAGAGCTTTCTGTATATAATGACATAACTCTGATTCGTTTCGATCCTGAATTAGAGTCAAGTGATTGACAATTGTCTCTCCTTTTTGATGAACCAAAAGATATGTCAGTGTTTTGATTGTTCGCAACGGAGTGTCGTTCCTATTGTTGTCTTTCCACCAAACACCTGATCAAAACAAAACAATTATTTCGATTCCATTTGTAAATTGAAAATTAAATACTCGGAAAAAACTTAAGGAAGAGATGGACTTCGACCAAAACTTTGTCGATATCTAAACGTTCGATATAATGGTCTAAATTACGACATATTTTCCACAAACACTTCATAATCATATCCATGAATTTGGGCGAAGCGTTGATCGAATTACTGACGCAGTCGTGAAGTAATTTAATTAACGCCGAAATTATATTCGTTGGATCCGAACCACTGATTACAGTGGAGACCAAAAGATTAACACTTCGGATGATATCTTTATTTTCATTGAGTTCAATGAGTTTTGTGTCGACCAACAATTGAATCATATGAGACATAAGTTCTCTTAAGACGTCACGACTCGCCCTCTGGCCCAGAGGTGGCTTCGAGAACAACGACATCAGCACATTTGTCACACCCCTGAAAAGGTCGACTGCATCTGATTTAGGAATCGTTTGATCGGCCAAATGTTTGGTTAAGAAGAGTCTGTACTGCATATAACACATAATAATCAATTGATCCACTTTTGAACTCAAAACCGTTTCGGCCTTCGAGTTGTTATCCAATAATTGAGACAACTGTGAGAGTGCTTCCATCGCAGCACTGATTTCCTGTGAAGACAATTGAGCCATAACTAAATTGAGCGCTACCTCTGCTTTCGGTGAAGAGTTAATCATTTTACTCATCGAATTCATTCCCGGAACACTTTTTCTGATCTGAATGTCCGGCAAATTAAGTATTTCTTCGACATTAGACTCTTCGATATACATATCTCTGGCCCTATAAGTCAAACCTATATTCTTAGGGGGAGTTCTTCGCTCTCTTTTCAAATTAGAGCCCATTTGTTGCTCGATTTCATCTAAATTGAGAGATAGAGGTCCCATAGATCGCGGCCTCTGACGAGTCATTGTTTTTGAAGAACTTAATGGCTTAGGAGTGGGCGCATTTTGGGGTGGTGACGGTGTTCTGGGCGGTTCGGGCCTCTGTGAAATCAAATTAGGTGCACTGATTTGTTTAGAATTATTGACAGCTGCCGGCGCTGATTGTGGCGGAACGGGCGGCAGTCGATTCTTTGAAGCTCTTTTTATTCGTTCTTCGAGAAGACTCGACTCTTTATCACTGAGTTGTCCGCAATGTTTGTAAACTCTTTCGCCTTCAATGAAGTAGACCTGAACCACACAATTGAGAGCAGCATTTCTGACGCCATTGTCTCTGTCGGCAATGAATTTCGCAATTTCTTTCATTGTGACCGCGAGTGTCGACTGACAAACACTGAGTCCACACAACTCTATGAGATTCGCCAATTCGTCCAAACATGTCATTCGTTGTCTGGCGTTCTTCGACTGCAAACCAGTCATTAAGTGAGTGAATATCTTTGATGGCGCGTAAATATCGCGTAACTTTGAGAAAATGTCGTGAACTTTGTTTCGAACCGCATCCTTAGGATCTCCAGATTTTAACACTAAATACGGTAACAGAGAGTTTGCCTCCGCATCGGACAGACTTATGTTACTCGTATGAAAGGCTTCGAAAATCATTAGTAAATATTCTAATGCTTTGAGAATAACCGACGGATTGGTGTCGAAGAATCTCAGAGCAACCCATTTGAGAATTAAATCACAATTGGCTGCCGTCGCCTCCAAATTACCACTAATGAGGTAATCCTTCATTAAGTCGATTGCCTTTATATGAAACTTGAAGTCAGTGTGAAAACAATAATTGATTAGATTTTGCTGCCACTCAGCGTTAATCATCTGTTCCTTGAGCTGCGTATAAAACTCTTCGCGAGGAGTCGTGAAATTCCATTTCAATACTTTGAGAGCCTTTTCGTCGGCTATTCTCTGATCTTTCATTTTATTTAATGGCATTAATGCCGAAGATGTAACTTCTTCTGCTTTTTTACTGCTTTTGATAGCTGTGGGGGCGACCACTTTTGTGCTCTTGTTTTTGACCAGAAATTTACGTTTTGAGTTATTTGTTGCGCTTTGAGGCGCCGGTTCGGCCAGATTTGAATTGGATCCATTGGTCTGAGCCCTTCCCAAACCATTTCTCTGTTTATCAGAAGATTTCTGAACCACTTTTTTAGAGGCAGTTTTGGCAGTAGTGTTGAGGTCTTCGTTAGAACTTGCGATCGATTCTTGAGAGGAAGCCTTTGCTATATTTGCTTTTGGCGGTCGTTTAACTGGAGGAGGCTTCGCTGGAGGAGCCGCGGCTAATGCTGAGGCCTGATATTTAACTTCTGCCTTATCGTAGAATTCTTTGACCTTGGTCATTTTTATGGCTTCGATTCCCTGAAGTAACGGAGTCAAAGATTTTTCTCCAACTACTTTCATGGCTGTCCCTAAAGCTTCGGCTGAAGATTCGCGAACTGTTGCGTCCATATCACTCAAAGTCTATCAAATTGAAACCATTTCACAAATAATGAATAAATCAAAGAATGTCTTACTTTTAGTAATGAAGTGCACAAAGTCTTCATTAATTTTTTGTTCAAAATGTTGGGATGTGTTTTGGCGAAAGTCCGCACTAAGAACAGAGATGTCTCACTCTTTATCTGAGGATTTTTGTTATCTAAAGCATTGGTTATGTCCTCAATTATGGCCTCAAGACTTGTCTTTAAAATCAATTGAATTTAGAAATAATATTTGGAAATGTGGTCATAAATTACCGAAACAATCATAGCGTCGATGGCATCTCTGAGGGCCATAACCACAGTTTGTTTCTTTTCTTTGAATTTCTCGATCACAACTGAAATGCAAGAATTGGCGAACGGATGGAATGATTTTCTTAAAGCTGTGGCCAAAGCGGATAAGCATTTGATGGCAGTGGTCACTACTATAATATTGGTGTCTTTGCTGATCATTTTCTTCAGCTGACGGATCAGATCTGCATAATCTCCGGGAAGTATTCGAGGATTTTTCTCCAAAAGTTCTAAGAGTTTGTCGAGCGCTTCCTTCCTTTCCTGCCATTTCTTCGCTTCACATAATTCATAAAAATCTTTCGGAATCTTTGAGAGAATATCTGTCGGTTCCAAAAGATCGAAGGGATCAATAGTTTCTTCCTCTTGAGCTGCAATTGAAGGAGTGTTGCCATCGGTGTGGTCAACAGACACTTCACCGGCAATCCTGACCTGTTGTGATCTTAAAAGTCTGATCTGAACTGCTTTTTCATCTTTGACTTTATCGAACTCTGACTCCAACTCTTGTAACTGAACCGGCTTCAAGTTCTGAAGCTGTGGTTTTATGGCATCTTTTATCCAACGAAATACTTCAATAGAGAGGGCTTTTCCTTCGTCTCTCACATTCTTATCCCTATCCTCTAAGAGACGGTGAATAGACTGAAAAAAAAATTAGGAAACGACTCAAAGAATTAGATTTAATACAAACCTTTACAATAGGTTTAACGTTAATGACTTTAACGCCATAATTGTTTAGACATAGTTTGATGAGTGAGGCACTCGCAGCCACTATTTTAGGCGTCTTGTTGTCCAACCCTTTGATTAATTCTTCGACGACTAAGTCTTGTTTTTCAATCTCAACAAACATTAAGACAATTTCGTGCGACAGCTCTCTTGTCCTCACTTTGGGTGAAATCAAACATTTGGTGACAATACCACTGATAATGCCTTCTGTGTATTTGCCGGCCATCGCATAGCCCTCAGCGAATGCCAGAACTGCTGACAAACCTATCGAAGACATTATTTATTAGCAATTACTACAATAGAAGATATCAGAAACCGGGAATACCGACCCTTCTCTTGTGCGGCAGCATTAGAGTCGACCACCAATTTCTTGATGAGTGGCGCATATTTAGTAAAATCAGGACTTTTCTCATCGTCTAATGACTGGAACAAAGTGGTGAGCGATTCGTAACCACTGAGTCTCGCCTTCCAGTTCTATACCGTATAAAGAGATTAACGATTGATTGATAAGAAAAAAAATACAAATATGTAATGATTGCCACCTTATGACTACATCGCTCTTCAATAGAAAGCTTAGAGAAGTCCTGTTCCTGTTCTTCACCCATCGTTTTGTTTCAAACGAAGACCTTATAGACCGACAAATATTTGTTTTGATTAAAAAAAATTATGAATCACTTAAAATGAGAGCCAAATGTAATGACATAACAGTCAATGAATTTGAAATCAAATCAAACAAACAGTGATTCAATTGATGTCCTATTTTTCCGTTTATTTCGTTCACTGACTTAACATTGAATGACAAATGACTCCCACTTTTGAAATACTGACAGACCATTGGCTGCCATTACTCTGTCGTCATTTGCACTCACATTCAAAGCGCATAAAATTGAAAACTTATTAAAATTAATTTGAAATTAATTTAAATTTGCATAAAATAAATTGAATACCCTAGACATAAATTATTAATTCTATATTTTTGTGAACATTATTTTAATGTATTTTTTCTTCAACTAATGATTGAGAAAACAAAAGGCGTTTTTCAATTATTTTGAGCTCAACTGAAACCTTTTGACAGATTCGTCGAAATACTGGAATAGATTGAAGTCATTTTCATTAAAGACAAACAATAAAAAAGATAATTAACTTAACTTTAAGCCCAAACACATTCAAAGTGATTGTCTAAGTTTAACTTTTAAGTAAATCATTTGACACATTTGTCAATTTTTTCTAAACATTATATAATATTTAAAAACTGATTTGAACATGAAAGTCTAACGAACAATCATATCATATCACGTATTTGCATTGCTTAATTACTTTAATAGATCGTTCTCAATACCCAATACTTACTTGAATATTAGCCTGAATTTAGTTTAAATAGTTTAGTTTGCTCATAATTATAGATGTGGATAAAATATTAAATATGTCCAAGTGAAATTGCTTATTATAAATAGGTCATTTTCAATCAAATTCTATTTAAATAGGTTGACGTCCACAAAGATTTATTTTGTGGCCAGACCAATTAAGTGCTTCGGTTTATTCTTGACGAGACATTTAACGAATATCCCCTAGCTGTTTAAAATTTTAGCATTTTAAATATTTACGATTTGGAAGAATATAGAGAAAAAAAGTTATAAAACACTTATCAGATGTGAGATAAGAATCGCAAAAGAATTTAATCGATGAGTAAATTAAAGTTAATTAAAGTAAATACATGAATACCGGCGCGACTCCACTTAGAACTCCCGATTAGTCGCTTTTATTGCACTCGACCTGAAAAAATTGATGCCATAGTAGTTTTATTGCAAGTTGCTTTGAATTGTGTTGGCATTAAAGAAGAATTAAACTTAGCAATCAAATAAAATGACGAATCGCTTGTTATGTAAAACACTGAGTAAATCATAAAAACTGATTTCGAATTCAATTTATTCAAATATAATCTCAAATTTGAACATAACTATCGACTGAAAGCTGATCGCAATACGTTTGTTCACTCATATAATTGATATGTGATATGTACTTGATACTTAACTTCAATTGAAAGTTTATTTAAATTTAATACAAATTGTGACCTTTGGTTCACTTTATATATGATTTGATGGGAATATTGACGAAAAAGTGCTGCAAAGGACGAGTGGATCACTTTAGAGAACCGGTACTCAAATATTAAGTTTCATTATATAAGAAGTGATATTTTATAGAATGCAATGAAAAAAAATTTACGATAAACTTATTGTAATCTTCAGAATAAGTTAATGACCCGAATGTTAGCTCACATTAAAAGACGTGTTTGAGATCTCCACCCGTCCCACCCGTCTCGCAACCGATATATTCAGCCAAAAACGCCATTAATAACGATAGACAAGTATTTTAAGACTAAAACCTGAAATGTTGAACATTTCAACTTTGATTTACTTGCTTTTTGGCTCAAAAATGGTTCTATAGTTGATTGATAATATTTAGCACAGGAATGACCACTCATTTCCTATTAATACTATATTTATTATATATTTTACTAGAATTGAGTTCATTTTAGATGATTTACAATCGATTAATCAACTTTCAGAATTAAAAACAAATTTGTACCTTATTTCAAATGTGTTATCACTTCTTATTTTTATTCTCATTTTGCCATGCTAATATTCAATTAATAGTAATTTCAAGTTTATTTTTAATTGTGATTCAAAAACATTTAACTCATTTTCTAATTAAATTGATTTCACCGCTAATAATCGATATCCAGTTTATATGATAAGCAAATTATTAATAATTTAAAGACTAGATTAAAGATCTTCTTTTCATTTTTTATAATTTGATGATAATAAAAGTAATAAATCATTTTTTTCATCGATTATATTTACTCAGAGTATTTAATTAATAATTATCAAGATACCACCTGTTATGAAAAGTTTCTAAATATAATTAAAATTGGATTTGGTTATACACTTTGGATCAGGGGTGGCCAAGGTCGAAGGCTATAGAGGGGATCTAGGGAGTGATTTTTTGAATTCCCCGCCAAAAAAATTTGCCGGCTCGCTTCGCTCGGCGGCAGCGAGGGGGTATACCCGTATTGTTAAATTTTTGAAAAATTCTAGGGGGATAATGCCAAATTTTCGACTCTAGGGGGATAATTCGTCGATCCCCCTTGGTCACCCCTGCTTTGCATAATCAAACAAAAATAAACTACCCCTTCAAATATCACAGTTTGAAAAGAAATTAATCTTTTTGACTTCTCTTTAATAACAAGAAAGATATCATTTTATATCACTCTTGATCCTCCTGAGTTTTGAAAACTTTTGGCTCAAAAAAATCCCCCTGAGTTCGAAGCCCTTGCCCACCCCTGAAGTAATAATAATAATAATAATAACTTTACTAATCTATTAAAACACTGCTTTCTTCTCTGAGAAACAAATTTCTAGGTCTAATTAAATGTTAATTAATTGTCATTTCTTTCATTAGTAGAAAATAGAAATTTGTTTTGTTTTAATGTAAAGTTAGCTCAAAAACTGTTACATTCGACAAAATAAATACAATTTCCGGTTGTATAATATGTTAATAATTAGCTCATATATTACCTTTCTACATAATCAGGGATTATAAAGTTTGGAGGCTCTAGAGGAGGTATAGGGAGTGGTTTTTCACCATTTCTCTAGGGGGGATCTAGGGGGTGGTTTTTACCAAAAACACAAAGGGGGGGACCAAAGTAAAATACAAGCCGCCTCGCTTCGCTACGTGGGGAAGGGGGTATACCAATGTTAATTTTTCATTACATTTACGAAGTAAGAATGTAGTTCTGTCGTTCTCCCATCCCACCCACCTCCGCGGAGAGAAATGTGGATAGCTGGCTTATGGGGATATGCCTTGGAGAGAGATTAGCTGTGAATAAGCTAATCAAAAATAGACGTAAAACGGTCATTTTTGATGGGAATTTCAATTGGTTGTAAATGTAGTGGGAATTGGGTTCGAACCGAACTTGTTTTCAAATCAAGGGAAAGGGGTAAACCCAGAATTTTCGACTCTAGGGAGTCAGAGGTCGACCCCCTTGGCCATCCCTGTACATAATAGAACATGATAGATCAAAAGCTGGTCAAACTACTTGAGCCACTGACCTTGCGCATCTCCGGTTTATATTATGATATAAATCATATATAGTATATTATATATCATTATTGAATTAATTACAAGGAATACCACTTTTAGATTTCTTGAGATTATATAAATCATAGTCTAATTAACGAACAAATCTAAGAAAAGTATCCGATTTTTGCAGTCAATTGGAATGAGTGGAAACACTTATATCCTAAACATTTCCTCATTTGACTGAGAATTCAATTCAAACAACTTATGAATACATTTGTTAACTATTGATAGAAGTATTTTAAGGTAATTGAGTCAAATTTGAGTTCAATTACCACATAATTAAAATGCATTTCTCTCATCAAACCATTAATTATGAAACAAAAGTAAAAACTGATTCCTTAACGCAATCGTCAGTAAAATGAGAGAAACATATATTGTCTTTAGTTATGCTTCGATTCTCTGCTAACTTTTGATTAATGGCTTAATAATTTGTCTAAAATTAACTGTACTTTTGCTATAAAAGCTTACGAGTAAACATATCTTTCAAGAATTTTCAAACAAAAGTTATCAGACATGTTTTGTCAAATTGTTCCATGGTATTTTATTGTTCTGAACAAAACTCATAATTGCTTCTAACCTATGTTTTGTATTTGATTTGTTTCAGTAGAAACGAAAAGAATTGTTGAATTCAATTGGAAATCAATTAATTGTGAAAAATGCAAAACGCAATCAAATGTGTGTTTGTATTGCTTTTCGTGATTTGTCTTTCGGTAAAATTGGCTGAAAGTGACTTTCATTTGTCTCGTTCTCACAAAATACGAATCGCAAAGAAATTGTTCAAATATCTCCTTTTGAAAAGTCCGACCAAGTTCATTATCCCACTTCCATTACCACTTCCACTACCTGTTCCGTGAGTACTTATCATAATTCCATTAAATAGAACATTTAGAAATTGTTTACATAAAACTCTTTTTTTAAGAATAATATCACAAAAACAGCCACTGATTTACAAAGAAAGCGTAGACGAACCTCCAGCTAACCATTATTGATTAATCAACAATCAATGGCCACCATTTGTACAAATCCTAATAAATGGCAAATTGCATGAAAATATTGATTTTTGTTCCTAATGCTGTCAATACTACCTGTAAAATTAATGATAAATAAGGAGTGGATCTCTCTCTCTCTCTCTCTCTCTCTCTCTCTCTCTCTCTCTCTCTCTCTC
>JAQGCS010002189.1:0-10884 GCA_034702105.1 Fuscozetes fuscipes
AGAGAGAGAGAGAGAGAGAGAGAGAGAGAGAGAGAGAGAGAGAGAGAGAGAATGGAAAAATGTTTTGATCATAACTTCTAGTCGAGTGAATTTTGCTTTCAATTTTCTGTGTGAGTCTCAGTGCGAATGAGTGCCACCAGAAAAAGGAAAGAAGATATTTATAATTCAATATCGAAAGAGTGGAACAGATTCGAGATTCGAGTGCAGAGATGTTCTGTGAAAGTAAATTCAAAGTATGCAAAGCATAGAAAGAAACGATCGAATCGAGTGCCAGAACCTAACAATTGTAACTACGCTATGGAAGTGTTGCTCAACTATTCTGTGCGATTCTGTTCAAGAGTAGCACTCAATTATAATTCAGTGCAAGCATTGTATGCTATGATAAAGAGCAAAACATTTGGTCAGAGCTGTTTAAGAGTTATTCCAGAGCTATGTCAGAGCTATGCCATACTTACATCGACACGCTTTCACTTTCATCCTGGTTTCTATATATGAATGCGTTTTTCAGACAATGATATAACACAAATATATAAATGTTGAGCCAATTCTCTACTCAAGTCGTTTTCGAGTCTCCAAATAAGACGGCATTAATTGTGACAATAAGTCGTTTTATGAGCCATTTATTGTAGTGAAACCAATTTATAAACAAACCGATTCCTATATCGAAGAAAAAACAAATTAATGAAAATTTCTTTGAATTTTGTTCTTTTTGTAGCAATTTTTCATCGCAGACACTCTCTTTCTATTAATTTGAGTAAAGTTTGAAGCAATCGATCAGAGAATAAGGGAAACAGTATTGCACTGAAAGAACGCTTTTCAGTGTATTTGTGATGCATTGCAAGAAAGATATTTTTACGTTTCATCAGTCGTTGCGTTTCTATTTTGAAGTGTGTATTAAATAAGACTTCGCTGTGTGTCTGTTAAGACACCTTTTATTACATTCTGATATATGAATCCCATATAGAATTGGTTTGTATTATGCTACTTTCCTCTCCTTGTAAATTCACTTTTCTTTTTCTTGTGAGTCTTAAATGCATTACAAATCGTAATTTTATTGCTGTCGGAATCAATCTTAACCATTGATTACATGTTTTCTTTTGAATATATTCCTTAATTGATCTAATATTTAGAATATCCTCTCATTAAAAGTCTATTTTTTATAAGTTTATCGACAAAAAACTTCTTTAATGATATAAAAGGATTTATTTAATTATGCAAATAAATTGAGTCGAGATTAAAAATAATTGTTTCGTGACATTTGCTATGAAATACATATTAAGAGCATTTTGCCATAATTTCTAATAAACGAGAAAGGTTTGTTTTGTGGAGAAAACAAAGTAATTGATCCTGTTATCTGACACAGTGATATTTTAGGAGACAGTATTTTAGAGTATGTTCTTAATTTGCAAAATGGTTTTTCCTATTTTTTGGGTACAAACCAGTGATGATTAAAGGGGGTATACCCCAAATACACCCTGAGTTTTGAGCTCGGCTGGACCCCCCTGAGTCGAAGGAACTTGGCCATCATTGGGTACAAACGCATCTCATCTTACTATTAGAATAAAGAGCTCTAATTCTGAACAAAATCTTTGAGACTATAATTTATATTAAAAAAATATCAAACTCTAAGACTCGAAGACTTCATCAATAATTGTCAGAACAATGAAATTTCATTCTATTCAACATTTTTATCATTTTTTAGTCGTTTAATTCAAAATTCATCTGAAATTATATTAAGTTTCCGGGAATTGTAAGGAATATAAAAAATTATTTATGGATTACTTCAAAAGAATATCTTAAAGTGAATCCAAAAATTTTTAGATAATTGAGAGATAATTTAAATTTTGAATTACTTTTAATCATAAACTCCTTTTGTACGAAAAGATTTCTTTAGCTTCGAATCAATAGTCTTTGAGTTTTCCTTTGATTTATTTCAGTCTTTTTAAGTTTTGTTCTCTTTTGAGTTCATATTTTGCTTTTATTTTTAGTTTCCTTTCTTTTAATATTCAAAGCAATAGTAGTTCTGAATTAACATTTCGTCTCATATTCTGATAAGTATTTTGAATGTGAAACGAAAGTCAATAAAAAGAATAATAAATTTTTATGATTAACATAAATATAAAAAGCGGACATAAAAACTGATCGAATCTAAATAAAGTAATTTTTTCATCACATTTAATAAGATCATAATGAAGGCAAAATCTAGTTCTTTACCCAACACTTTTCCAAAAGCTACTGATTTAAGCTTTTTATTATCTAAACAAGCTTTCAATTTACTAGTTTTAATTCCATTTTTATGGACAAATCACGCATTTATTTCCATTAAAAATTGAAGCAATGACTTCACAAAATAAAAGCATTTTTATATAATTATGCATAAAATTTGTAAAAATATTTTTCTTATTAAAAGTGAAATTTGTTGCTTTCAATTACATTCACTTAAACTCTAAAAGAATTGTTTCTTTGTTTTACATTTTTCGATCTTCTTCTCAAACATTCGAATATATTAAAGAAAAGACATTTAGAAAAAATAACTCGAATAAAGTTTTGCATTTGTACTTTGTCTGCAAATTATATATAATTTGAGGCATAATGTTATGGTGTGATAACTGAGGGCAAGCAGTGGACAGTAATTTGCGCTTTGGTTTAATAAATGATAACAATTTAAAGCAGTCGTGATTTACACTAATAGTAAGAGTAACTGAGAAAATGAAGATTCGTTTTTGTGAGCGAATAGATGTGTGATATGTGATGTGCTTTTTCTGATGCTTGCATTTCATTGATGGCCAAGTTGTTCAGCCTAAGAAGGGATCTCAGTCTCGATCATAGAGGGTATAGGGGAGGGTATTTTATAGATTTTGCGGCCCAGAGCTCATCTCAGCTCAGATCTAAAAAATCATAGGGGAGTAAAATTACAAGCATGTGGTCCAGAGACACAAGCTCAGCAGGTCTAGGCCAATTCAAAACTCATTGTGTTTGGGCAATACCCCCTTGGCCATCAGTGCTTACATATATTCAGCACAAGAAATATGTAACCCATCGCTCACATACGTGTCAAAAGTTTTGCCATTTCATCGAACCATTTGATCATTTGGTCCAATCATTCTTATTTCGAAGAAATATTTACCAAAAGATTTCTTTGTGTTGTGAACCGAAATATTTGATCAAATTTTGTATGGAATGAGATTTTTTTGTCTCAATTTAATTACGGACTTATAGACAAAAAGAAATCTTAAAAAGTGTATAGTTTTGTGTAAAATGCAATTTTTAAGGCAAACGAGTGGTAAATGGATAGGAATGCAAGACCTGTGCCAAACTACTACTCCTCCTATCCATGAAAATCATTTATTGTCGACATCGAGCCATCAGACAAGTCAAGTGAATTGGATATATGGCAGTCATTGGCAGAGAGTGAGTGCACTACTGGCCTATCTTAATATCGAAGTCAACATTTTATTCTTATGGCTCACATGAAAGGGTCGCCAAACGGCTATCGCTTGGAAACTACAAAATTGAATGAATGTGCAGTTTATGAGGAATTCCATAGAATATATATTTTGTGTTATCAACAAAATTGAATTACATTTTGATATTTCTATGAATTTTTCGAATTCATTAATCAATGAATGGATTTATATTTGCTTTTTACGAAAAAGTTAATTAAAATTTAATTCCCTTAATAATCATATAAGAGATGAAACACAGAATGAAAGGCAAATATAATTAATACATTCGGACGAGAAAACAGCGAATCTGTTGACTATAATTTAAAATTACATAATTTAATACTTATACTAATTTATCGTAAAATCTCATCTTTTATATTATGTTTGACTCAAATTCAATGAATAACTTATTCTGTTGTTTAGAATTAGGATTTAAATCAAATAAAACTCATTTTATATGATCAAACAAGAGCAAAATTTTAATTCAATTAATATGTCTGTGGGAATATAATGTCATTAGGCGCATATCAGAGGGGGTCGAAGGTCATTTTGGTTCAATTTTCCAGATTATTTACTATGTTTTGGACGAATAACTCGATTATAAGAGGAATGTTTTAATGACGAGAATTTCATTAAAAAATTCTTTAATAGCTTAAAATGAATGCAACAAAAAAGAAAATCAAATTTTTAGAAAACTTTGAGAATAAGAAGTATAATCAGAGTTTACATGTGTTTTATGTGTAGAAAATCTTTGAGATCTTATTCTTGAAATTTATTCGAAACGATAAGTCAGACAAACATAAAAAAAGTGAATATCAGTGCCAGAAATGACATAAAATAAGCATTAATTCGTAGGATTGGAGGCGAACTCAAACACATCATTCAAACGTTATGCTCATATGTAAGTGATTTTCTCTTATCTCATCACATGTATTACTGCACGACATGATAAAACCCGTACAATTAACATGGTAATTCATCTAAGAAAAATATTACAATCAGATAAGGATTACGAAAGTCATGGATTACTTTTTCAAAAAATATACCAAAATTTTTTTGAATATTTTCTGTTTTCAAACTAAGTAACAAAGAATTGAAATTCAATTCCAGTTCAGAAAATGAAGAAAAGGTCTGAAAGTATAGCTCTGAAAATGTAATCCAATTATTATTTTCGACACAAAGGAATTGAAATCGAGAAACACTGCAATACATTTGACCTGAAAAAATGTCAGAAGAATAATAATGGTTCTTTTAATTTGCATTCATAAGTGGTTTGGACTAAAATATCCTCTATTTTCACTATACTTAAGACAACATTTTATTTTACTTTCTCTTATTTGAAAAATTATTTCACTCAAAATAGTTTCAAACGTAAGAAAAACTACTTTTCTCTAAAAAGAGGTTAATTTTGTGAACCAAATATTGAATCAACATTTAAAGCAAATATTTGCCCATAAATTCAAATAAAAAAAAGTAATTCATTTGAATTTCTCCAATTTTCTCTAAGATTTCCAAATAATGTTCGAGGAATTGAAACAAATTACTCGAAAATATTTAAGAAATATTCTATTAAACTCTGCAAATGTCTCAATATTTTGAATTTCGTCAAAGATTGTTTGAAAGAGGAACCATGCTTATTTGCCTTTGTTTAAATTGAGATGAATTGAATGTTTAGATAGGAAGGAGTAAAATAAAAGGAAAAGTTATTGATTTTGAAATTCAATTATAGAATTTAAAGTTTGATACGAAGAAGTGTTCATTTATTTGTCAGAGGAGTGCACTCTTTATTAGGTTTATGTATTATTCGAGTGATGGCTCACAGTCTGGACGCCAACCATTTATTCTTATGTCTATATCTCAAGAGGAAACACAAAGACTCCAATCGGGTATTGGATGGAAACCAATAAGTGTTGGAATAGTGGAGAGCGGGTGCCATAAAATACTTGATGTAATTGTAAGCGAATTGTGCCAAAACATAAAATCAAACAGAACTGAGTGTAAGAGTGAAAACTCAAAACTAAACGCTTCAAAACTACAATAAATATCCATTAAATATATAAAAAAAATCAAAATAACGTAATTTCAACGGAAGACTAAAAATTTGTTATTATTTAGGCTTTAAATCCATATATAGATCGAAAAAATAGACTTCGATTCGAAAGCGAAAAAAATTTAATACTGAAAGCAATAATATTTCATATAAAAGAAGTCTAAAGAATGGGAACAGTTGTAAAATCGTTGGACACAAAATAAATGGCTGATCAACAGAAGGAGTCATTCAATTTTATATATATCCTTATATATATATTTCGCTGCAATTTCTTCATTAAACAAAATTACTTTTTTCTCAGACTTTCACATTTTAAAGAGTTATTCACTGAAAACCAAATCAATCGAAACAATTTTTAAAATGTAAAAAACATTTACCCTGACCAGCAATTACTCAATTCGGAAGCTACTGTGTGAGAGATAGTCTCAATTTTTTATAACCAGAATTTGTTTCATTTAAGAAGAAAATGAATAAAATTTGATTAATAGTTGAATTAAATGAATGAATAACTTTTCTTGGACTATTTTTCTTGCAGGGTAATTTATTAACCTTTTTGTAGAATTTTACGGTAGGAAAGGTGTGATTCATATAATTTGAAATTATGGAAAATGTCAGAGAATTTTAAGTAAGGAGAGAAATATTCGTTCATATATTGAGTTAAACAGAGGTCTGAATAATCAAAAGCAATAATAATGTATTTCTCTATTCATTGACGTCTCATAGATTCACAGCTCAGAAGTAGAGCTCAATTTATTAGTAAAAGCGTTGGCGAAACACAAGAGAAGAGTCGAAACATTCCAAACGCATCAAAATCAAAATTGACGAGAAATGAGAGAATAATAATTGCAAGATAATAGAAGCGCAACACAAATATCCAGCCCTTAGTAAAGCTATTGAGAGGCATAGAAACAGCGAATAACAGAATATAAGTATTAAACATATATATAGTTTTGGTGTTATATGTTATGTGTTCACAACAGAGGCATCACATCAATGAATAAAACGCATTAAACTCATATTAAACTGCCATCAAAATCGTCGCATATAATCCCCATTTCTTTATGTATTGCGCTATCTTTCAGTCAAATATTTTTTGAGGGGAAGGGTGTCAGTAATGCCTTTGCAATTCAAACTCTTGCTTATTATAAATAAAGCATAAAATAGAAGCTTATAAAAGGTATGGTCGGGTAGATTGTGTAGACTATGGTTCGGCACAACTATTGATAAGAAATCTTTTGTATGGTATGCATCGTCGAGAGTAAGGGGTAATTAGGCATTGATGCCTGAAATTAGAAGCCAATGTAGGCCTGCCTCACATCTATTTACTCAATGAGACTGTATCTCCACAAAAGAGACAATCGAATTGCCAGATGAGCACAAAATACATAAACATGGTATATTTGATTGTACGAAATATGAATATAACGCTTAATAAATGTTTTCCTCTCTTCTAATCAATAAATAATATGAAGAGTCGATTGAATGAGAGTTTCAATTAGAGGACAAACACTTAATCATATATTTCTGTGTAATAAATAAGTTTATTTCAATTTATTTTGACTTCAATTAGTTTCTTATGTTTGATGAGTGACTCTAACCTAACATTTAGGAAATCCTCAAAACAGGAGAACCATTCACTGCAATGACTGCCAAATATTTAGCAGTGAATGTGAGTCAAGACTACAAATGATTTGCGATTTATTCTCTTTTGATGACAAATCGCGAGAATCAAAACAACAAATTTGGTCGAATAATTTCTCACATTATTTTCTCGATTTGGAGTTTGGATATGAAGTAGGGCACATTTTTACAGATTTTCAAGCCTACGCACATAAAATCCCAAACCCATATTCAAAAATTTAATTTCAAAAACGATACTTTGATTATAAAACTATCAAACTACCACACACATCCAAGTTAATCTACATAAAGATATCAGTTTGAGCTTTTTCCCAGTTTTTTAATACTGGAATAGAAGTTAAAATATGTCAGACATTTTGTTCCTGGTGCTAGATTCATTATAATATACACTTATATTTATTTAATTCAGTTTAAATTATTCTAAATTCAATTTAAATTAAGTTTTGGTTTTTTAAGAAAGTATGTTTAGGTTACGTAAAACTCAATAAAGTTTCCACAAATTTTAAGGACAAGGTTTTTTTTTGGCTCAAATCTTTCTTGACTATTTCTGAAATACCCTATATTTTACAGATATTGATAATAATTTCTTTAATTTACATTCAATATCAAAGACTATTTTATTTAAATATTTTGTGAATAAATGTTTAATTTGACATTTCATATAAAAGCCTATTTAGACCTATGTCCATGAGTAAAAGCTAAAAACCCGCCCAAACCCATATGGGCATAAATATGCTTGGGTAGCCGTCTGTGTCCCTAATTTGGAGTTCCAACGCCACTACTTTTTAGATGGAGTCAACAACTCTTGGCTTTGAAAGCTCTCTGAAAATGGATAAAAAGTCGTCTCTTATGCAGAATTTCTTTAGACTTCCTTCCTTTGCGTTTCTCTCCGTCATCGCTGACTGTTCGCAACATTAACTTCAACTCATATTCACTGACAATATCTCTATTCTTGTAAAGTTTAATATAACTTTTATATGCCATTCACTCATTAGTCGAGTATTTAATTATTCATTTTATTCAAGTGCTGTCTGTTTGTGATCAAACACGAGTAAAGTGAAGTGGGGCACAAAACTTATCAACAAATCCCAACTTTACTCAAAATATGTTAAAATAATTGCTAACAAAAATTTACGGCCAAAAACTTACCCGGAAAATGTTTGGACACAACTATTATCCGCTGTCAGCTGTGATGAGTGGACACATTTCAAGATTGTGGTCAACAAAGGGGTGATGACATCGCTATTCAAATACATTATTGCGAATAACTCTTATATCGGTATTGACTGGTATTCAAAAAATCATTGAACTGTTTGCTCGTATGAATCGAACTGATGTAAGAGTTGAGCGCAACCAGAGTTTGTCGCCTATCAGAGCAGTGGCAGTAGTGTTCGCCATCGACAGCACAGGAGGAGGAGAGAGAGTCTGAGATGAACGAGAGCTCCAAAGAGAGAATGTTTGGGATGTTATGCCTGTAATGATGTTCTTTTCTGCGAAGTATTTATATTTGCAAGCACATAACGCCTGCTCTGTTGCCACACATCATATCATATCTGTTCACTGAATTGACACCAAAACTAAATATCTCTAATTAATAAGTATTGAAGTATTCTTTTGTGACTAAAGTGAGTGTCAAACAGTTGTAAAACCATTTAATCTTTTATTCATTAATTCAAACGAAATACTGAATCTTTTCAGTAAATGTTTTCTCGAATAAAATATATGGAAATTAATTCTAATATAAATTTCCTTCAATTTGATAATCAAATTAAACTAAAATAAAAATCATGTTTTATTTGATTTAGTAAGGTTAAATTGGCAGATAAAATATAAACACTTCCAAAACGGAGATCACCATGGTATACTAAACGAGACAGGAATTTAATTGCTTAATTCAGTTGATTTTCTGCTCTGAATACTTTCAGAGTGTTAAGCACGTTTTCGCCATTCAATCTTTTTCATTTCTTTAAGATTGTGAGATAGATGATCTTATTAAAATTTTGTGGCCGTCATCTATGAAGTGCACTTCTGTACACTTCTAACCTCAAACTAACTCATCTCCAAATAAGTGCAAAGAAAAAGAGCAAAACTCTTAGAAAAGGTTTTCGACTAAATTATTGTCAATTTTATGAATATTCAGTGATTTATTCAGTAATTAATATCAATTTTAACATTAATTTTGACGCTTAGAAAATGTGTATCGAAGTGAATGTAAAAACTCTTTTTATATTAGTTTTTAAAATATATTTAGATTTAGTTTTATCTTTGAATAAAATAAAGAATCGGTTCTATTATAAAGGCTTTGAGTAGAAAACGAATCAAAGAAAATGCGATTTTGTTGATCGAAAAAATGCAATCATTTCAAAGACTAAACATTCAAAACACGAACACTAATGTCATGAAAACTTAAAACTATGCCATTTTATGCACAGATTTGCATCGAAATGATAAAAACAACATCGAATACCTGACCAGAAATAGTAGACGCACTTCAATACTGTTTGCGTGAACTCACTTCAAGTAAATCAAAACCACACGAAAGTAAATTTTTAACCATTTAAACTCAAATAAAAACTTCATTTTTTGTAATTCAAAACTTGTCTAATGTTTAATTCAAAATCTCAAATGTTTTTCGAAAACCATAACTCAATCAGATTTCGATCAAAAAATAACAAATAATTCTGTCCAGGATTTCGACCAAACCTAGAGAGAGAGAGAGAGAGAGAGAGAGAGAGAGAGAGAGAGAGAGAGAGAGAGAGAGAATTTGGGCAGTTTTTGTGTTAAGGTTAGTTTTAGTTGAGTGCATACAACTAAAAAGCAAACACATATCAAAAGTAAGACATGTAAAACATTTGTTTGCAGAACATTTCATAAATATTTGAAATCTTCAACCAATAAATGAGTGAAAAGGTAGAGTCAAAATGTTGTCAAAAATCTTTTGCTTTACGTAAAGAAAGAATTCATTTTTTGAGAGAAACAAAACAATTGTTCGTAAAAATGTTGAAATAATGAGTTTTTGTTTTTGTTTTATGCTTTTATTCCATTTCTATGCTTTCGTCTGAATATTTTATGAAATGCATGAAAAACCTTAAAAGACAATTGTATTGTATATAAAAATTTATATTTACTTTAAGGAAATGGAATAAATTTCATCACTCTTTCAGACCAGACATCAAATAATTTCTTTCACTCTTTTGTTCGCTTTTTATTATTCATTTAATTTAAGTTTTAGAAATCAAAAAGCAATTGAAAATATAGAATATTTCATAGAAAATGAAAATTTTTATGATGATGCACATTTGTGAAGTTAATCTCAACCCATTTGCTTTTGTTGTTTTAAAAAATAATAAACAAAATTCGAAGAATGTGGAGAATATTCGCTCAATTTTGTTGGGGTTTAAAGTGTGTGATATTCTAATGTGGAAACAGAGAAAGTTCAGAGTTGGTTCTGTTGCAGACATACAGAAGGAAAGGGAGAACCTATGGAGCAAAGAGTTGGGTTGTTATCCCTTCCAGCGTTAGATAAGATATGATTTATGATGGAATAGTAAATGTTTTTCTGGAACCACAACCATCACAACGAACACAACTAACAAATAACGTAACTCTGCATTCAATGCATAAACAGTGCTCTCAATGTAATGGTTTAGTGAACACATCGTTCTAATGCTTTTGTTCGCCCAATGCTTAATGTGATTTTTTCTCTCTCTCTCTCTCTCTCTTTCTCTCTCTCTCTCTCTCTCTCTC
>JAQGCS010002190.1:0-10882 GCA_034702105.1 Fuscozetes fuscipes
CAAAACTATATACTACATTCTTACTTTGTAAATGTAGTGAACAAGATGCTTATTCAAAAATGGCGACCAACCGTACTAGAGAGGGCAGCTTTGAAAACTAATAACCCGGGCTTTGAAAACTAATACCCCCTCTCTGAACCCAGAGTGTGCATCCCTGGGTTTATGTGGTGTTTCAATCGATAAGATTGTGGACTTTGTGCCACACCTTTAAATGAAATTCAATATATATTTTCTAATATAAAAGAAATGATAAAAACATATGAATTATTGAGTCCTTAAAGAGGGAATCAAAAGAAGATAACTAAGAAATGAATGCTTTTTAAGTATAATCTCTAGAATTGCAATAATAGAGAAGAGCTTTCAGGTAATGGAAGCAATGGTTGGTATATACGATGGAAACAAAGCGCCGGCACTGCACGCAACTACTGGGGCCTCGGCTAAGGCCAGAAGGAAATGAAATGTTTAGAGATTAATACAATGGGAATAAATGAGAGGCGCATGTGTTGGTCGCATGCGTTCGGGGAAGCACTGCATCTAATGAATAGATATCTGCTCTCCAGTTGTATGTTATGAGAGTTGCTCTAAATTGAGAGTACAAGTAGTCTAAAGAAGATATACCCGGAGAGTAGACTATACGGTGCACATAGTCTTGAAGTGAGGCCAATATTTTATTTTTGTTCTTAATTTGGCGATACTCTTATCGACTCACAATAAACTCTTGTCTTCGTTCGTATGGGTTTTCTCCGCTCACTAATCAATGTATATAACAGTAGTTTGTTATTAAACCAAAAGTTTAAAAGTATTGTTTGAATTTTAATAATTATTTATCAAAAGTTATTATTCAAACTCTAATAATAATAAAATTCTTTGCAATTGTGTGGACTTTTGTATAAACTTTTCAAAGAGAAGACTCACTCATATGTTTTGACTACACTTCAAACACAAGAGAAGAATATGTGTTCCAAATGTTTGGTTTGAAGATTCTGTTCTTCAGATAATTTTGTTTCGCTTATTGTTGTAAAAGTATTGTCGACTAAAACACTGATCACTCGTTTGTGATAATGAATTGGGTTTCAGCGAAAGTAAATATATGTACAAAAACAGACAAAATAGTCGTTTCCTCTCATCTATTAATCCATTTGAAAGAGAACTAAGTCGACGCTTAATACATATAGTGATTCAAAATCAATACAAATAAACATCAGTTGCTTTTGAGTTCTCATATAACAAACACAGACTCTTTCTATTGAAAAGTTGTGTTTTCGACCGGCGCTCAGTTTGACAGCTCAACACCGTTATTGTCCGCTTCAGTTCGGGTCCACCACTCGATTCGATTGCATAATCTCTGAATAGAAGACAATTTTGCAGAACTTTTGCTTCAATTCAAACAAAAACTATGTTTTCATTTAAACGCTCTTTAATTCCGGTTTATATTCAGTAAAGTCGTGAATAATTTATTCGTTAGTTTTCTTCAGCCGAGAGAAAAGAATCCTTAATTTTCTCTGACATTAACTTTGAATTCGTGGATAAAATAAACGCTATTTTCTTGCATTTAGTATTTATGTGAAGATACTATTAATTTGTTTGACTATTAGAGAAAACTTTTTCACTGTCTCTCCGGTGAATTCTTTTGGCTCTAATTCTCGCCTCAAATAATATTTCATTTCATTTATGATTAATATCTAATTATTAAAAATGTTTTTGCTTATCATCATTACTAATGAATGAGTGTATGAATTAGTGAATGAGCACAAAATGAGTGAAATTTCTTTCATTTAAGTCGATATTTATTTTAGAAAAATAACAAGAAATTAATTTCGCCTCAACTCATAAAAGCAGACTTTAATCATCCGTCAGATTGTGCTCAACATTTGCGAGAAATGATGGCTTATCTGTTCTAACCGTAAGATTTATTGTATATTTTCTCAATAGTCAACTGAGCGCTTCAGTCAACTGTTCACATGTATATTGAATACAACGTTTGCCTTTAATTCTCTAAATACATGTTATATTGACGTAACATATAGTTTAACAAAATATAAATATAGAGATTATTCAGACCAGTTATTCACTCATCCAATACTGAGAGACGAATAGAGTCAAAATCCATTTGAATTGTTGTTGTTATGCAAATCAAAGGCATCGACACATCAGCAGAACATTGGTGTGTGCTTTGAAACTCTCGCACTCATATCTCCCACGATATATGTTTCATAACTTTGTCTCAACCTTTCATTTCTTGTTATATAATATCCGAGTATTGGCCAAAAAAATCTATTGAACTTCAAGTTTGTCAGACAAACTGTGTGTTCACTCAAACATATTCTGTGCTCTCATTGAGTACACACTGCGAAGAATTATGATCTTCTAAATGCTTAATGCTTTTGACATTACAACTATCGGAGACTAAAAACCAATTTGTCGTTTCTTATTCACAACTTTTTCACGATCTGTTTCTCTGAGCGAAACACATCTCAATCTCTTTTTTGTCTCAACAAAAAAAAGCAATGGTTTTGAACTCTCGACTCAACCATTGGTCTAATGTTGACATTAAGGGCGAAGAATTCATAGAAGACTCAGAAGAATGATGTGAATAAATAATACTATTTGTTGTGAACCGTTTTTCTACAGTTGTTTTGTTCAATATTTTTCTAAACCTGACAAAAGCTATGCAGAGACTCCGTGAAACTTTCCGGAGACGACAGCCCACTCTCGAACAACAGGCACAACAACAGCACCAACAAATGCTGTTCGACAAACAGGTCCGGCAGAAGCAGCAACAAATGCTTCAACGCGAAGACCACATTGAAGTTCAGATTCCGTCACAGCTGCAAGAGCACAGAATTGTTCTCAAACTCAAGGATGTGGGAAACGGTTCTGTCGATAGCGATGACGAGCTGTCTGTTCAACAAATCACACTTAATGTGCCTCAAGTGGGTCCGCACAACAAACAAATAAGATCCGTGTCTTTTGATGAGATTCGGCTGAAAGAGTCGGTCCAAAGCGCTGAAATTGACTGCGACTCCAATAAATTAGATGTTCCCGACAACGCGTCACGGAGTGTGAGGTCGCGCTCATTCGATTCGGCCACTTGTCGCAGTATTAATAACGAGCAGCCGCTCCCCTCAAGCAGTACTTTGGATGTTCCCAAATGGAAACTCTTAATAAGGCGCTCGTCTTCCGGCTCATCGAGTGGCTCTGGCGTGGGCTCAAACACCACTTATGGCTTCAAGGATTGCTATCATTGCACTCTTATGGATGAGTACTTGAAGGCCACTTCATCGCCGCCGCCTTCAAAGTCGGGTTCAGTCAGCTCTGAAGGCTCTTCCATTTGCGGCGAAGACAGCGAAGATGTTTCTGAAACTGACAAAAACGGTTCCCTTTCCTGTCAGAGCACGAGTTGGGATTTGGATGAAGCTGAAGATGTAGTCGAGCCTCTAGAGGGTGTGCCTATTGTCACACTCTGTCCACCTCCAGATATAACAGAGATTCAAATCCATGAGGAAGAGGACACTGGAAGTGGCATAACTGTCGTATCATTAGAAGTACCGGTGCTCTCTGGTTCGAGGGAACACCGGTCGGCATCTGTGGACTCTCCATATCTACTAAAAGTGCCCCAAAGGACAGATATAGAAGTAGGAGAAACCGGACCAAAAGCTCAAAGATCGCGGTCTGTGGACATAGTATTGCCGACAAACCCGGGCGGCCCCTATCTTATTGTGCCGCCACACAGACAACTGCCCATCACTACTAAGTAAGAAAATGTATTTGATTTGAAGCGAAATGAGTTTATTATTTGGTATCGCAAACGATGTGACGCTCGGAATGAGTTTATTATATCAATAGAACACTACTATTAATACTATTAGGAAATAGAGCGCTGAACCAAAAGTCTCGACTCTTTCTCAAAATGTTTTGTGCAAATCCTGTAAATGACACGATTTCTGGCGATTGCGAGCCGTGTCTGGCATTAGGTTTGAGTTTAGTCGGGACTTAAGTGTAATACTTAACTCGATTCTGAGTCTAAACTCTTTATCACATATTCACCAATAATTGTGATTTCAATCTCACGATTGAGTAATGTTTTGATCAATAAAAAGGAAAAGAGCGACGACTTCTTCACAGAATTTCTGGTATTTTAGGTCTTTGCTAAGAGAAGTCGTGATTCTGTAAAGTTCTCACAGATTTAACTCAAAGCAAATTCAAACCTTTGAATTGCAGACTCTTTTAAGTGACTTTATTTTTATTTTACTATTTTTTGCTTCTCTTACCGTTTGCTTTGGGTTTATGTCAAATAAGCTTTGCTTATATGTTGAGAAAAATATTGATTTTTTTATTTTCAGAGCTTTTCTTTTGATATTATCATAGCTTTTATAAGAGTATGTATTACTGTTTTGATCGCATTATGCAGTCATAGTCTTCTCTACCTCTCCCTTACCTCAGAAGCTATCATTTATTTTTTATTTCATGAAAATGTATTTTCATTAATCGATACAATTATTTATTCTTTGCTCTTATTATATATTTGCTTTATTTCATCAAAAAAATGGTAACATTTTTAAAAATAATTATAATAATTCTTTTGCGAAATGAAATTTAAATTTTTGTGAATATTGCGTTTTGTTTCAGATTTTTTGTAATTTAGAGTTCAATTATTCTATGCCTCAAATGGACAGTTTGGGGAATTGTGGCGAATGTTCTCATATATAATATTTCGTGTGTTTCTACCCACGACTTAAATTATGACAAATAGTAGTTATGAACTAATTTGCTGCAAAAACCATATAAACACTTGAATTGCAAAACCGTTTGCGATATTCAATACATTAATTCATAATTAATTAGATTCGTATATGAAATGCATTTGCAATCATTTGACATATTTGTGGTATTTTTTGGCATTTTTCAAATGCTTATCAATATTTAATTTGAGTGACACTTCGATCGACTCAATATCCAATACTTGGCACTACATTTACAGTCATTCTGTATAACTATTTTTGAATTGAATGCAATTCTGGGCAAATATTATTGTAAAGAATAACATTTGTTTTACGTCACGGGTTGTGCCAAATCAGAGTCGGAGTTATTTTAAAAGCCATTCTCTTGATTTAAAGATTTATTCAGAGCCCGGATTGTGAACAGAATTGAAGACATTTTTTGCGCATAGAATTGCCCCAAACTATTCTGCTTAACACTAGATTTCATACATTTTATTGGATGTGAATTCGCACTACATTTGTACTGTATTTCAATTAAACTGTGTTTGAAATGATCTGATATTTACTCAACAAATTTCAACAAATTTTTGTCTTTCCTAACATTGCATTCAAATCTAATTCAAAGACAAAACGGTTTTTCCATTACAACCAAGAATAGATTCATTGCTAATGAAAACAATCGGACAGAGAATTGAATCTCATTTAATGAACTAATTTATGTGAATACAAAGCAACTGTCCTGCAATCAATTGCAACCAGATGAATTACATTTTGTCTAAAAATAAATGTCAATGTATTATGTGCTTTGAGAAGTTCAATTGTGTGCTCTTGTTAGATATTTCGATTTTCAAATAGTTTGTTAATAGTTTAGTCATACGTTTACACAAATAGACACAAACTATTCATTTGTGACAATAACTGCGATCTATTTCATAACTATTGAGTCTTTTGTCAATATTTGATAAATATTTCGCTGGAAATGAATGAAGTTTTGCCCAAATTTCTTGTTATGCAATACAAACATCCTTTTAATTTATATAACATTTGGAAATAGAAATCAAAAACGTATATTATATTCAACTAATTTATATCAATCATTAAAACTTATTTTTGTCACCAAAGGTCTGAATCTATTCTTCTAATCATAACAAAGGTTTTGTGGCAAAGAAGGAAATCTTAAATAAAGACAAAGATTTAACTGAAACTGGAGTTCTCGGCTTTTGTGTAAAAATACATTAATTTTTTGAGTCAACAATTTTAGAGAAATATTTTGTTAAGAAAAAAATTTGCCAAAAAATAAAAGACAAACAAAACACTTCATCCGTAAAAAGATTTGGTAATGCATTTGATTTGTCCGAACGTCTAATCATTAAGAAATTACACTCGACTTAAGTGTTATGTAATGAGCAAGATTGTCAACAAACACTATAAACCATATAACGAGAGTATAATCCAAACGATGATAAGATGCTATTTTAGCCTTAAATATATGTTAAAGAATAAAAAAGAGCTCTTCCCTAAAATACCGTAAGTTTTGTGCTCTGCTATTAAAGTGTGATTGAAATCACTTTAAATGCTTACATAATGTTTGGAAATTGTTTTCTCCTCCTTTAGTCTCAACTGTTTGGTAGAGAAATTTGCAGCAAATCTCTCAACAAAACCCTTTACTGAAAAGGTTTTCGCTTTAGTTTTTGTTTTTTCGATTTTCATGAGAATAACACAAGAATTCAATTATTTTCGTTTTGAATGCATTTCCAAAATGATATGCAATTATTATTTGAAAAATTCTTGGCTCACATGAGATCCACTCATCATCTGATCAAACAATCTATGAATCATTTATTCTTATAAACCCATTACTATCTTTACAAAGATAAATTATCACGAATATGCAAGCTAATTCAATTTAATCCTTCATTACTCCCGTGGAACATTCTTTGCTCAAATGTTAAGGGCTTCACTTTGCACTTATTACTTATTCTGGTCAATTTTCTATCCTCAAAAGATTTGACAAAATGCCGAAAGACAGATCAAATTATTTGAAAAAGACCTTGCGCTTTTCTAAATAGTGTAATTGGTAAAGAATACTCATTTTATTCTTCATCTGCGGATTGTTTATCAGACAATGGTTTGAGAGAATGCCATAAATTTTCATATTATTGACATTCGCTTCAAATTGTTTTGTATTAAATATATTGTAACGTAAATGAGAGCTGACTGATGAGTGAGCCGACCGTCAAATTCTGTTCACAGAATGAAACGAAATGAATATAATGTTGTCATACAATATAACGCCAAATGATGGGAACCAACAATTTTTAAAAGCCTCTGAAACTGACGGCTCTGTTTGACACATATTGTCTTTAAAATCACTTTAAGGCACAAGAATTTGAAATACTCTGACAATTGTCTGCTTTACTAAAACAAAGGAAGGGACTACATTGGCCCATCTTCTTTAGGCTTTACTTTTTCACAATTTTTGTTCTATCTTTTCTCTGCACGAATCTTAGGGATTTGTTCTGATCATTTTTCTTTATAAATAGCACATGTCAAAGTTATCTTGGATTTTACCTATAGATTATTGAATAAATCTCTAAATGGAATTTACTAGTACATTCAGGTTTAGTTTTAAACTGAAAATTTCCAAATGATTTTCTCATAAGATTTGACAATTAACAGACAAAATTTTCTTCTGATAGATTAGTGTAAATTGTTTATAATTTCTGATATGATTTAGAGGTTGTTTTCCAATTTTACCCAATCATTGCGATAATCACCAGGTTATGAATGCTTTCACGAAAGAGTCAGATAAATTAATATCTGTTGACAATTGAATTGATTGAGTGAGGTTATTCTAGTTTATGTAGGATGATGTTATGAGCATTAATTTTATCACATATTAGGTTTCGATAGGAAAAGTAATCTATAATAGTTTATGAGTTCACCCAAATCACGAATTTCGTAGTTTTGATAGTGTTTTGCGATTAAAGTTAATTGAATTGCTCTTTGAAAACAGTTAATAGAGAAGTGACTTACAATTTGTAAAATTAGAATAAATGAAAAAAATGTTTGCTTTGATTTATTGTGTCTATACTTATCTCAAACCCCAATATTATGAAAATGCATTCATATTATTCGCATAATATTCAAGAGATTAATGAAAAGAATTTTTCGATCGGGGATCAGATGTGATGAATGATGTGAGACCTGTCACTGAACTGCACTCACTCTTCACAGATGACTCAAAAATTTATTTTTAACAAAACTATTCTTATAATGCACTCAAAAAATTAGACTCAATATCTCTAAATTAGACTTCTTTCCGGCAACTCACCCGACAAACAATCGTAGGAGATGCTCAGGATAACTAATACCATATGCTAGTTCGATTAAAGTATTTACTTATTTACTCCTACTCAACGATGATACTCTTGGATCTCTCAATATATGTGGGAAAAACTCCATATGACAGCTAATTTTGGTTTAAAAATAGAAAATGCTTTCACAAAATGTCACTCTTCATTTGAAATATCTTGGTAATCAATGAATATTTACTCAATGAAAATCGAATCAAATATATGTACAGTGAGTTTAAGTGCTTTTAATTCAAATATTTGAAAATAAAATGTCGATATTCTCTCATTTATTTCTCGGAAAAGGGAAAATGTTGTTTACAATTGACAAAAGAGAAAGATTCAATTTGTTCGGTGGTATAGATTTCATTTGATATTCTTTATCTGAATTAAGAACATCGCTGTTATTGTTTGTCATTCATATGTGAGGACTTCTTCATATATAACATTCTTTCTGTGAATACTCAACTCAAATGTTCGGCAAATGTATGAAAATAATTAATGAAATACATATCAAATCGAGAAAATATTCATTCAAAGCATTCCTTATTTATTTGTTTTGCTCGGTGTAAGTGTAAAAAAATATTTTGATGGATTATTTTTGTATTATCAATATTTATGTCACTGCATAGAATTCATTCCAAAGTCAAAGAATAATCTATAGATATGGTATCAGAGAATTTCTATTCTGATTAATAAATACAAATCATTCGACTAATTGATGGCTAAACTAAAAGGCATTCAATTCATTGAGACATTGATTTTGTGGTCATTTATCGCTAGGAATGTTTATGAGTAGCTTTCAGAAGCTTTTCTTTTATTATGTTGTACTTGGTTTAGAAGAGATCCATTAGAATTTAACGTCGGTTTCGCTCGACTTTCAATCTTATCATTAAATGTTTTGTTGAGAACTGTTTTTCACGGAAACCAAAAGTGAGAATAAATACCGATTTGTTTTGATTTATTCCAATCATTAGATCATTTGATCTCAGAGTAGGCTTTGTTTTACACTACAGAACCCGATGTGAAACCCATTTCCACAATCAGTTATTTTCTTGAAGTGATTCACTATAGGAATCAATACATGCTAAGGATTGTGGTGTAGGCCAGTCCTGTAGCTACACATCTCATGTGTAGCACTAATGCCAACTCAATCGCACACCGTTTGAGATGATAACTAATATTAACTAAGAAAATAACACACGAATGCTGCCCAATATGTATAACCTGATTATCTGAACAACAGATGAGAAATGCATTTTCCCCTCTCTTTCTTTCGGATCAAAACTAAAAATAAAATTGAATGTCCTATCAATTGAACCAGAAATAGATATCGAAGTGGAATTCCTCAAAAAATATTCGACAATAATTGGAAGAGTTGATACGGTTTTACTTTTTGCCTTATTTTTCGGCTCATTTTTCCTACAAAATTCTTCCGCACAAATGATTTATATGAAAGAATGGCACAAATATTGATCTCAAAACTCTTGGCGTAAATTCATTTCATTTCTTTCAATACCGAAAGGGCTGATCGGAAGATACTTTTTTCTGTCGAACAATAATAGAGAACATAATATAAAAAGTAATTTATTTTTATTTGATTAAAAACAGATGTTTGGACGCAGTTTTAAAAATGTATTTCAATCATTAATAAGTTTAGTTGTATTAACCATTCTATTAAAATATTAATTTGGCTCAACTTTTAAGCCCAAATGGTATGAAATGTCATTAAAACTAATCTCGAATTACAGATTATTCTTCAGTTTTATGTGTTTCATAAGTTTATCGTCAGTATTTATTAATCAAGAACATTTTATGCAACTTTATATCCGTATAAAGTTTCAAAATGGTTAGCCTTGAGAATTTTATGTTGCAGCTTTATTTCGTTTTTGTATTACTAGAATATTCTGTGCAGATATCAATATTATCAATAAAATATGGATAAGTATAATAACTTGATTTGTATTCGTATTCGTCTTTCCTCTAATATTGCATTAGTTTCGGTTAAATACTCTATTTTTATCGACTGCACAGTCAGTAAAAGTTTTCTGAACTCCTCTTCTTTACGGCTCAGTTGTATACATACGGTTCCATCGAAAAGGCAGACAAAAGGGCGCTCTTCACTGTTTCTAAGGAAAGTCCATCGAATTGTGTCTTCAATTATATACACATTTATTGTATTTATTAGAATAAAAATATTGAACAAAATATTAGAAAAAATTACGATTTTTGTTGAAAATGATTGCCTTTTGTTTCGATACAGAGTTTTACTCATGCATATTACTTATACCTCTCATACCAAGTAAACAATTATTTAGCAATTATCCGACTAATTTCAGTGATAGCCTCTTGTTTTTGAAATGCAGTCGCGATTTCATAATATTCGAGTCCTTTTACGTGCAATTTTACCCAGAGCACTTTATCTTCATCAGAATATCTCATTTTAATCAAATTAAAACTTTTAATTTAAGCGCTTTATTCACAGTTCGCTTAAACTTAATTATAATGGCTTTTGTTTACATTAAAAAGACATAAATGCAAGGGTTTTGTGTACGCATATAACGTGTACTTTTAAAACCAAGGTGCTTATATATTTCCAATGTGATGGTCTTATTAAAGGTGACATTATGATATTGATATTATGTCTTGTTCTCACTGATAAAGGGTTTGATTATGACATAATCTGTAGTTTGGTTACCCACACAACTCGTAACACAACTTGTGTTTAAAGTTTTAAACTTTCAACACATCTCTAAAGGCGTTTTATTGACGCAACACATCTATAGAGGTGTTTACAGTTGTGGCAAT
>JAQGCS010002191.1:0-10877 GCA_034702105.1 Fuscozetes fuscipes
TTTTGTTTATCATTCGTATGAATTATCTTTCATATGAAGTAAATCTTCGGTTTTTGGTCACTTCATACGAATGATGATGGACTGTATATCAATATATCGATTGTAACCAAAATGTATTTATTCGTAATAAAGCACTACTGTAACTACTTTGATAGTTTAGCCTGTACATATGACGACATTTGCGTAAGGTGACGCCTTTTGAATTAGCAATGCTAGGAGAGTGAACCCTCACACAATTTTTATTAATGTAACAAGATTTTGTTACAAGCTTTTGTAATTTTTTTTCATGGTTGAAATTCTGTCGTTTAATTGTTTAAAATAATGTAACTTGAGCATTTGCATTGTTATTAAGCTATTGACAAATTGTTACAAGATGTTATAACGAAAATTTTATTACATTTTCATTGTTATTACACAACGAAAAAAATGTTACTATATTTACAAGATTTTGTGTGAGGGTTCATTCTCATAGCAAACCAATAAGCAAGAATAATAAATAGGAGCATACATCTCAGTTATCAAAGTAATAGCTAAAGTAGTGATGTAAAGCCGTATTTGCCAGATGTCTGTCAATTAGAATGACCTCAATATTGTAAATATTGTATTTATAAGAGTTAAGTACTGATTGAATAAATTATTTGTAAACTTATTCAAAATTGATTACTAATGAGTTAAGTCTACAAATATTGCAGTTTTTAACTATTTTATGGACAATAGAGTACACAAAACTCCGATCAAAACATTTTATGCAATTGACTAAAATATTTAAAATGATAATTGAATCTTAAGTGATAACCTTGTTCAATAAAGACTCCATTCAAGACTCAAATTTCGAATAGCGTTTGGGTTTATTCTATATAAAAATGTTTTCGAAATTCTTCTTTGAAATGCAAATCAATGTTAAAACTCAAAACTTTTAAACAGAATAATAAGTTAATTATAATAAGCATTCATTTTCTTAAAACAATTTATTCTTTGCATTTGTGACAAGCAATTCTGTATATGGTCCCTTTTATATGTTACCTTGCATTATTAAAGTTGTAGTGAATGTACAATGAACAATATGCCAACTCACTTAACATGCTAATAGATGAAAAAATAAAACAATTGGTTTTTTTGTGTCATTTGACTTGTTATTGACTCCCTATTTGTTGTAACTTGTTGTATTCCAATTTGTTGTAACTTGCCACATTTATTAAAACAATTTGTAATGTTTATCATCGATTGATATTTTACAGAATCGTAACGTAGTTTTTGAGAAGAGCTGTCATTTGTTTACATTTAAAAGTCTGACAATTCTTGAAAATGAGTGAAACGGTTGTCATTAAAAGCGATGATTTGTTTCCCGAAGAACTGCAATACACTCCAATTCCATACATATCGTTGATTGGTCTGAACGCCCAAATCAATGCCATTCACGCCATGATTTGGAACGCCTTTACAGTGAATCGGGCCTCAGACCGACCGCCGCTCTATTTTAAACTTTTGAGCGATAAATACACTTTCATTGCTTCTAAACCAAAGGTATGTCACAAATGGTCACTATTTGCTCCTAATATTGATATTTGTTTGATGCAGAAGTCTTCATATGAATGGCATATTCCAAAAGGCATTCTGAAGACATCGTGGCTTCAAAAGCATTTGTTTGAAGTGCCGTCGGTTTGTGTCTTATTCCTTGACCTCAATTGGGATGACTTGCAGTGGAATCAGAAGAGAACTGAATGTGTGGCTAAAGTGGAATATTTAAGGCGTTCCCTAAATGGTCGAAATACTCGAATTACTTTAGTACTGATCCAAACTTCAACTCCTCTTCCATCTGATGACTCTCTTGTGACCGAAAGGGCAGCACTTCTTTGCAGTTCATGTGATTTGAATGCAAAGTCACTGTTTGTACTTCAAGTGAGTGATGTCTCACAACTGATGGGATATATATTGAGGTAAAGCTATGGGTAATGATATTCTGTAATTTTATTGACAAAATGTGGGCACAGAATGGAAACTGCTTTATATGAATTGGCAAAAGCCTATTACCTACATGAGTCGAAACTGGTAAAAGCCCATAGGGATCAGCTCAACAAAACCACACATCAATTACTTTATGTGAGACATCAATTCAAAAGCGCGTTCTTCAACGAACTAAGACAGGACTCGACCACTGCTCTCAAGTCAGTTATCATTCAAATGTTTATCATTATTATCATTATTTTAACTCTAATTGAATGGACAGACACTATAAGAACTCGTACGCAAATCTTATGGAAGTTCGGGTGACGACAACCAATTTGTATGAAATCAAAACAATCGGTGGTTTTGTGAACTACAAAATATGCAAATTGTGTTTCCAAGTTAACACTCCTTTGGACGCAATCTCTCAGTTCAGAAAACATATCGATATTTTCAAAAACAAAAGCGAACCGAAAGAGATAGAGTTCGAGCACTCGTCGTGGCTGTCCAAACAGTTCGCTCTGTTCGCTGAACTCTTCGATGTGGCCATAATGTCGGGTCTAATCCCTTCACAAATGCAAAATCCGGGCTATTACTATTATGAGGCAGCCCTTCAGACAATGCAAAGAAGAAAACTATGTGTTTCCCTCTGCACACAAACGAATTTCGATGATTTAAGTCCTGAAAATCTCGAGTTATTTAACTCTGTTTTACAGCCCACACAACAAATGGAATTTTTTGGACAGAGATCGTGGAGACCCGGCTGTCAGAGTTAGTCATATACGATATTTTATATTTTTCTAATTCACTCAAATTTTTTAATTTATTTAGCACTCGAACCAATCGATTCAGAAAAAGAAAAAATTGGTATAAAAGCTCTTCAGTACAAAGAGCTGACGACAGTCAACCATTCCGTATGTGTTTTGACAGCGATTCCCATTTCTTAATGAAATTTGTTTATTAGGAATTGATAATTGTTTTGTTGAGTAATGCCATCAATCAATTCAAGAAATATAAATGTCCCCGAATGAAGAGATATCTTATGGTTTTGGTCGCCGAACAATACTTTCACAGCAAAGACTATATAAACGCTTTGACCTTTGTGACAAACGTTTTGCCGCAATACAGACAGGAGGGATGGCAACCACTCGTTCAAAACATTTTGATCACAGCCTTACAGTCAGCCTATCTATCAGCCGATGCCATCAATTTTGTTAAGTTAGGTCTCGAATGTATTTCTTGTGTCAATCGATTCACTATTGAAGACAAGATATCGATTCAGGAAAGCATTCATAATATTATGACAAAACAATTACCGCTTTTACTCTCTTTTGTGGACCGAAATAATTCCGAAACAGCTCTAAAATTGTGGTCAAATGTTCTGCAATCTTCTTCAGAACCAATAATTTTCACCATTAAAATGGATGCTTATTTGAATTTCATTGAATGCAAACCCAAATTCACTTCGAGTAGCTTTTATTGCAATGAAAACATAAAGTTGGACATTTTTTTGCAATCGAATGGTCCGAATCCAATCCGTTTTACGAAATTGAATGTTTTGTTTTCCAATCAGTTCTATAATCAATTCTGTGAACTAATCGACTCTTCAGAAGAGAACTTAGAAAATAATTTATTACTTATGCCCTCAAAACTTCATAAATTGAGTTTTCAAATGATTCCATTATCTGAAGACATCGAAAGAAATTTAACCATAATTGGTGTGAATCTAACTCTCGGAAGTGATTCCATGTGTGCAGTAATGCAGTGGTCTTTCACTGAAGAAATTAATAATCATATTTCGCGAATAACAGACATCAAACAAATAACTCTATTGACAACAAAAGTTTTAAAACCTGTGCCTAAATTGGAGCTTAAGATCAGACACAACCCGCCGGCGCTTATCAATGAATTTTATTCCATTGCAGTTTCGATCAAAAATAACGAACCGTTTGATATTTTCAACGTTAGAATCAGTTTAAAAATGTTTGACTCAAACAATGATGAAATCGAAAGTAGTTCTAAATCTTTAATTTGGACTCAAAATGATTATCAAATACTTACAGATAATTATTCACTAAAAGATATCAAAGTTAATGAAGAACTTAATGAACACATTGTTTCCAAATTGGAAAACATTGAAAACCATTTGATTGTAATTTCGGTCACTTATGACTCGATGTTTGAAATCGGAAGCGAACGTCAAGTGATTTGCCTCTCAATCGCTGAAAAAGTAACGACTAATGTATTGATTCCATTCTTGAATTCATGTGAGTTATTGAATCTGTCGTCTGGCAAAGTATCGCAGGTCCGGGTATTGGAGCCCTTCTTTCTTAAAGTTATGACCAAACAAAACACTCAAATTGCAATCGAAATAATCGAATCAATGCCTGTATTTCACGAATCGATTAGTTGTTTGTCACAAATGACAAACAAATTGGAAGACAATGATTCGGTGGAACAGACCTTTAAAATTGTTGGTTTAGAAGAAAACACAATACCTTTATCTTTAGGAATGTGTTTAATTAAATGGAAACGAAAATCCGATTCCGAAAATTTGTTGGCAATGATTTCAGAAACATTGGTTCCGTTACCCCTCACCTCTATATTGAGTTCACCTCTCTTTGTAGAATTAGAACTGCCAGAGGTCTGTATCGCCCGAAATCCAGTGATTCTTCGCTATAATATTTACAATCGAACCGATAATGAATTGCAGTTAGAGCTCTCAATGGGCACTTCTGACAACTTTATGTATTCGGGCAATAAATTGGTGAGAATTTCATTATTTAAAGTGTTTTCTAAATTTAAAATCAATTTTAGATTCAAGTGGTTTTGTCAGCCCATCAAAAGAAAGAACAGCACTATATTCTCTATCCTTTGGTCTGTGGGTCAATACTTTTGCCTAAATTCCGAATTGTTTTAAATCCGGAGACCAATAGTTCGAAAGCTATTGATTTCATCGATCAAATAATTCCGAATCAAATTCTCGTTTTTGTAAGAAAACAATTCATTTAATTATAATTTTGATTAAAAGTTGACTCAATTTTTAGCCTCAAAACAGAATTCCAATCGACTAATGGATTAAAATCTATTTATTGGCACTTTTGATGCTCTCCACAGATTGTCTATACTCTTATAAATTCAAATATTGAAAAACCATTATTTTATTGCTTATTCACATGTATGGAATTTGATGTAGGTGACACTTAGAAAAATGTCCATAAAGTACAGGTTAAATGTAAGACAATTTTGACTAAAATAATCAAAAATGAATTTATTATTATTATTATTAATTTATAAGATTTAAACCTCAATTGAAAGTGTATTTAACTCTACATTCCATTAGATTAACGAAAAAAGTTAATCTCAAAATTGAATCCTTTAGAATGTGAACTAAAGGATTGAATTCTTTACTTTTATTTCAATTATTAATTAATTTCTTTGAAATTATAGTTCCAATTATCCTAAAATAAGTTTCAATTCAGTCCACTATTTTGGTTAGACTTACTTTTTAGTATATGTCGCCCACAGGCTCACATCAAATCCCAAGCCTGCTCACTCAATTTAAAATTCTTGAAATAGTACTTTTTATTTGAAATAATTTATTCTTGTCTCTTATTGAACTTGGTGCCTTTTAATCTAAGAAACTATCAAATATTTACTCATTTGATTTTTTATTATTTAAAATTGTTTATTTTGAATTTAGTGTTAAATTATTTAAATTTATAAAAAAGTATAAAATGTTTACTAATTTATTACTTTAATAATATTATTAATGAAAAATAAAATTTAATTAAAAGACTAATTTGTACTGGATATGGATTTTTCGAATTTCCACTTATTATGTGACCACATATAATATAAGCTGTACTTTGATTTAAGGGATTTAGTATTAAGCTATATTTTGATTCAAACTATTTTGTTTTTCACTATATTTTTGATATAATATAATTTTGTCGTCTCACCCCCTCCCCTCCCCCTTTTCAAAAATATTGAAAACTTTAAAATTGATTGTTGAAGACCATTTTAAAACAATTTTCAATAAGGGAAGAATCGAGAGGAATGAGAATGAGACTAACTTATGATTTGCCTAGGAGACGATTGTGAAGTACTAAATCTATTAATTTAATCCAAAGCTAGTTTTGTTTCATTTGATTAACACATTATCTGTTATTAAGACAATATTGTGAATAAAAATGTGGTCAAAAAACAAGGATTAGTTTGTTGTACTCTATAATGGTTTGAAAACTTCTTTTGGTTTGATTAACAAATTAGAGATAAACATCTATTCAATAGAAATAATGCCCTAGAACAGCCAGAGATAACAAATTACATGTCTATCATATAATTACAGTTAATTACTTCTTATAAATTCAAATTTTTGTTGAGCTTTGATATAAGAGAAATTTGATTTAGGGCAATAATTTTGGCCCACCAATGATTCTCTTAAATCGAGGTTCGATTGTATTAAGTTTTAATCAAATATTTTCCTAAACAATATTTTTTTTAACTTTTTTTAGATAAAGAATAAAATGGAAATGTGATTGAGCATCCTTATTCTTTTTCAATTTGAAAAGTTTTCTTATTATGTTTTGATATTCAATGGCAATAGCATGCTTAAAGTTCATTTATTCAGTTCATCCAGAAATTCCCAGGGGGTAGGGTTGCTTGCTGACCTCCCTAGAGTCGAAAAATAAGGCAAAAACCCGCCTAGAATTTTCAAAAATTTAAACTTTGATTAAACATATTTTCCTAAAACAATATTTTTCATTACTTTTTTAAAATTAATAGTAAATTTATTGAAATGTGATTGAGCATGCATGATTAAGCATGTTGGAAAAAGCTTTGAATTTCCAAGGACCCTGGACTCTAATCTTTTCTTGACTTCGTAAGGTATCGAGGACTTCTAAATTAATACTAATATCAGCACAGAATTTGAACTTAGATTCAGAGATTATTATATTTACAGACAAACAATTCAGTGATCAGAATATTTATATTTATTCAAACTGATCATGTCAATGATTATACACCAAATGAGAACATAATTTAATACACTTCTAGAATGTGAATATATTTTGAATTAATACACAAATAATTGACCCTTTGATTCATTTTCAGAACACTTTAATTGATTGATCAAAGCCTAATATACCCTGATCATACTCTACTACTAAAATAATTATGATTTGGTCATTGACAATAATCTTGATAATATTGGTAGTGATAACTGATATAGAATCCTGGTAAATATTTATTTTTTGATTATTTTTTTTCTCTCTTTGATAAACAATTTTGCTCACAAATCGTTTATTAATAACTTTGGAAGTAATTTAAGTATTAGTAAACTCTTCGACTCTTAATTAACACTGAATTCAATGAAAACCTAAAAACCAATTATTTAACGTTTTGTTTAACTCTTTGAATGTAATCAAAACACATTCATTAAAATCAGTGTCAAATTATATGAATATTATTCGATTTAATAACAAATCAATTATTGATTAAAATGAATTTTAAATGTCTTTTGACTTTTTGTTAGTTTTTACAAATTATTAAAAACTTTTTAATCTTTGGTTTAGTTTTGTTTCAGTATTTGATCCAAAGTTCAAATGCTTCTGACTTTTGCCAATCATTTGCTGACAACGGATACAAAATTGACTATAGTTTTGGTGATGCACCAGCTTTTCCTAAAAGGGTTTTCCTTGCTATTGGTACCGAGTTCTGGAGAATCAATTTCAATATAAGCAACAGATCAATCGATTTGAATACCAGGGAAATTGTTTATAACGACTTTTTCGGAAAAGAATATAAAATGGCTTTCGGTTACACCAAAGACATCGTTGGACTCATTGATGTCAGTATTGATCACAGAATTTGGATATATTGTCAAACTTTGTTTAAATTTCTAATAGAAAGACAACAGAATTGAATGGAAGCGCTTTTCCAATGGATTTCTTACTGATCTCAACAGATCTGAAGCCATAGTTTTTAAAGACGAGCCATCGCTGGCTTTCACTGTTATGGTCACAGAAAATGAGGCAATCGTTGGGTTTTTAATACCGAATAATGATTATAAGGAGAGTTACTCAGAGATATCAATCCATGAGAGATATTCCTATGACATGACTGGTGGCGGAAGTGTAAGAGAAGATATATGGGGAACAGTCTCTCATAAGTCACTCAAAAACTTTCACATATTTGGAATTTTTGATTCATTTTATAATTGCAAGGGTATTAAATGTTTATTAGAGGTGACACATATAACATAATATATTATTTACATGCTCAATTAGGTTATTCATATCATATTCAAAATTATCAAGACTTGTTTGGAAAGTTGGTTTTAATTCAAACCAATGTAACAATAATTCAATACTTTTTCACAAATGTAAGTAACTTTTGAATGAATACACAATTGTTTAGCCTTTCCATCGATTTTTAGGACTTTTCTTATGATATCAAGACTTTGGTGAATTGCTCAGAATATGGAAACCCTGCCCCCAATCTTAACACCACATCTATCAAAGTGTATTTGATGACGCTTTTGATCCTATCCTTCATATTGTTTGTCATTTTTATGGTATTTATAGCGAACCGAAACCGTAATAAGAATGAAAACTCTTTTAATGAGGAGAGTGTTAATCGTGGTATCGATGTCTTTATTTTACACTATTTTAAAATATTAAAGTTTAAATTTTAAAATATAATGCCTTCATATTGAAAAAATAGTCTGTTATATCAAAAAACAGGAATTGGCAAGGGGGTATTTTTTATTTTTCTCAAAGTTAACTTAGATGACCTCCATGACCTCTCAAATGACCTCTAAAGTAATTTTTGTTGAGATTTTTTGGACCCCCCTAAATTTCCGAAACATTTTCAAATCCGAAGAGTTTTGGCCAAGATTTTCGAAAATTTATGAAAATCTTTGGTCACTTATTTGATGTCCAGAGTTCTGTAAAATTCTTATTTTGTTTATCCGAGCATCCCTTAATTTCCCAGTAGAAATACTTCTTCCTGCTAATCCTCTTGCTCATCCCTGATCAAAATATTAAGAAAATTTTAAAAAGTATCAAGTTTATCAAGTATAAGACAACATTTTATTCTATGGAATTTATTTTTAACCATGATGAAATTGTTTATATATATTATGTTTGTGTATTATATATTTGTATCACACTTTTGGCCAAAAAGTCCTTCAATTGAAATCTTTGAAATCTTTATTTATCGATTCTATCAACAATTGTTGATTTTCATAGACATCGTAAATATACATAACTATACAAAAACAATAAATCAGTCATTTTCTGATAAAAATTCTTTACATTTGTCTTTAAACACTTTTAGGTCACTTATTAATCTAAGATCTGGAGGAATACTGTTCCAGTATTCTACCCCTTTATAAAAAATAGTATTTCTTAAATAATTTTTCTTTGCTTTCGGGTCATTCATATAATTGGAGTGTCGGCCAAGTCCTGCACTATTACTATTGAAATCTTGCAATTTTGTATTTCTATTATATTTAAATTAAATAAAGTCTGTAATTTCACCTTTTCTACAAATTTTGAAGCTCTCGCGCCTATTGTTGTACCACAAGAATCAAATTTGTGTCTGATTTGAAGATTAGTTATCTATCTTTGGTTTTATGTATAAAAGTTTTTAATATAGTCTCAAAGACAATGAAAGTGTCTGAACGACAAACTATTGCAAAAATTAATGTCCAGTTTTGTAATGAAAAAGCAAATTATAACAAAATCGAAACGATTAAACCAGGGGTCACCAAAAGGAGGGGTCAACCTCTGATCCCCTAGAGTCGAAAATTATGAGTATACCCAATCTAGAATTTTAAAAAATTTAACATTACGTACACCTCCTCCCTTTGCTCTGGTAAGGTACGCAAAACGAAGGGTGGTGACAAATTTTTAACTTTACTGCACCCTTTGTGTATTTAAAAAAAAACTACCCCCTAAACCCCTCTCTATAAAATTTTTAAAAAACTACCCTCATACTATCTCCATAGACCTCCTATAAAAAATTTCAAGAAAAAATACAACATAAGCCCCTTCTAGAGCCATTTTACTTGCTCACCTCTGGGTAACAAGACAGACAAAATAGATAGGCACACCGAACTGTCTTCACGCGCGACCAATACACATATTTTGGGCCATTTGTAAAAAAGGTATGGCCTGAGGTCTAAAGCTGTCAATACTATCAATACTATCAATGGATTTAAAAAGGTTAGGAAATTATCAGTAAAAGTGTGATTCAATCTTCTGGACATAAAATAATGAAAGGGTTCGCCAGCGACTGCAAGAGATCCGATGTGGAGGTGTTTGTGCACCTTTTACAGTTCATAACTCATAAAAATATACTATTCTACTTGTCTTTTGATTTTCACATAAATAAACCACTTATTATCTCTTTTATGACCATTTTAATTTTGTAGAAAAGGTCAAATTACAGACTTTATATTTAATTTTAAATTAAAAGTCGATTAAAATGAATTTCTTTCATTTGCTGTTTTCACAAATTGTTTGATTATGTATAGGTCGATGGCCGAAGGTCGAAGGTCGATGGCTCTAGAGGAGGTTTAAGGGATTAATTTTCCAAAAATAACGGCTATAAATGGAGGGGGTAGCATACCAGGAATTGTTTAATTTTTGAAAAATTCTAGGGGGTGATAATGCCAAATTTTCGGCTCTAGGGGCGATAATCGCTCGAAACAGAATTGATTGGAAGCGCTTTTCCAATGGAATTCTTACTGATCTCACAATCAACAGATCCCAACCATCGCTGGCGTTCACTGTTGATATTGAAGAAAATTAGGGATTCGTTGGGTTTTTGGGTCCAAATAATTATTAAAGTTTGATCATGAATATCATCTAGTAATCATATCAACACAACACCAGTGAATATAAAATATAGTGAATCATTGT
>JAQGCS010002192.1:0-10874 GCA_034702105.1 Fuscozetes fuscipes
CTCTCTCTCTCTCTCTCTCTCTCTCTCACTCACTCTCTCTCTCTCCCTCCCGCCCTCCCTCCTAATACACAGATTTAAATTCGTCATGCTAAATTTGTGCCTTATAATAAATACATGCTGAAGTGACAAGTAAAAATGTTAAGAATTGAGAACAATTGTGGCCACTTTTTACTCTCGGGTATTGAGATGTAAAAGAATGGCGATATATGTGATTCACCAAAATATATGAGAAGACAAACCTATGTTTGATTAAAAAACAAGATTTAGTTATGAAAATAGCATTTGTGTTGCGACTAATAGTCAAGCTCCTCCAACTCAGTGGGTATTTGGGTTATACCACACCTCTGGTGGTTGTCATCATATGTTTGTTTTACAGCAGACTTGATTACATGTACTGTAAGACAATGATAATCAAGATTCACCGCTAATTCTCAAAATTTTTGCAAGGATGAGAACATTTTCCGAAAGTCTAATGTAAAAGCAAACAATCAAAATGAAGGCAATAGAAAAATCAAAATAGTGCAATTATTTGTCGATTCTATCACCTTATAGAAAATCAAAATAATTCAAGATTTATATGTTCTTGGCTATCGGTGACTACATTAGTAAACAAATGTCACTTCATTTGGATAATTATTATTATTTCCGTCACTTGAGATCCAATTAATTTATATGTAAATGAATTGCTGTTAATTTTTCGCACAAAAAAAGAAGAGGAAAATGTTTAATAAGAATTTTATTCTCTTTTTGTATTTTGTCAAATATTTTAATAATATTTTAAATTTGTTTTTTGATTTAAGTTGAAAATAATTTGATAGGTCCTGGCTAATGATATTTTCTAAAATATTCATACCATTTTTGAGCAATTCATCGATTTAAGCCTATTTCAATAGATTAAATTTAGAATGAAAAATGAATGACCTATCAAAATTGGTTTAGTCATAAGCGAGGGTTGACTTTATTTCGAGTCATTATTTAAGTTTAAATAAATTATATATAAAAATGAAAAATTTCTTAAATAAATTAGCTAGCATTTAAAATTGATCTGCCAGACTCTAATTTTATGGTTGCCATTTCAGCAGGTTTTTTGAACCTATCTTGTTCTTTAATGATTCATGAACGTTTTAAGGAATTTATTGACTCAAGATTTCTGTTAAATTAGCTGGAAGAGTTTAGTCTGTAAAATTCTCTTAATACAGTAAAAGACACTTTTTGGTTATAATAAGACAATTGTCAATCATATGGTTCACGCGAAAGACAAATCACAATCAGATTGAGTCGAATGCAAATCAAAGTATTGAACGCCAGGCGTCGTATTCATTGTGTAAACATTGACTGCAATTGAATACTAGTGTTTAAAAACAAAACAAATAATTGATCTGAATATTGGATCAAATCCACGACAAATCACAAAAAGAGGTTATACTAAGATTAGTGATGAGACGAGAGAGAAGATTATCGATTATCTCAATAGTGGTCAACAAATGAGAGATGTGTTGACGTTTACGGGTTTCAAAGAGAACACTATCTCAAGACTTTACTCGAATTACAAGAAGACTGGACTCAAACAGAGAGGAATCTCTGGTCATTGAAAAAGACTTCTAAACGATGACTAAAAGCGACAAATCTGTGAATGGGTTGACACCGAATGTACTCAAAGAATCAAAAACTTGCGGATCAGATGTCTTAACGAAATGGCAATCAATTCAATTTCAGGAAAGACAATAGAAAGGGCTCTAAAGGACTTCATAACTGGATAGCAGTCGATAACTGCTCGTTATTTTAAAATGCATTTAACCCTAAAACAATGCTTACGATTGAATGCAACAGTTATTTTGATTTGCATTCGACTTATTCTGATTGTCATTTGTCTACCGCCTCAACAATATGAAAGGCATTTGTCTTATTGATACCAAAGATTGTCGTTTACTGTCGTAAAAGATTTTGTTCCAACAATACCAATATATTATAAGCATTAAAACATTTCTTCATTCCTTATATAAATATTCAATAAGAAAAATACTTGCCTTAAATGTTTATTCTACGTGCATATCAGAAATCACCAAGGTGTAAAGCCAAAATGCCCCTTGAATGGAAAATTTTGGTAATACCCCTAGGTCTGGCATTCCCCCATATAAAATTGGTGTTCGCGCGAAGCGAGTGAATAGCTCAAGCTCAAATCCTAGGTGTGAGATGAAAATTCTATGTTTGAGGTACACACAGCCCCTTGTCCATCCTTAATCTCTCTGAACACATAAATTTGTATGATCATTTATATTTAGACTGTTGTATGATATTAATGTGAAAAGGTTAGAATTACTGCCAATTATATCACTCATTAGAGAATAATAGAAATATTTGAATTCTGCCAAACGTTGTAATCATATGATGTGATAACTCCTAAGAATGTGATCAAAAGTGTTGACGGATTCTCAATCATTTGCTACCATAAAGTTTGCCATCAATTTATTCGCTTTTCATATTTAACATAAAATTAAGACAAATTAATGCAAATCTGTTTTTCAAAGTTTTAAAAATTGATCGGAGCAATTTGGAGTAATCTCAATAATGCACTTCATTTAAATTTGGTCGGATTTTGAATAGTATATCCAAAACCTTCCTGGGCCTATAATCATTGGTATTAATGAAAGTGAATAATAAATGAAATGCATCAACCAATTGGAGCGTAATTATTGTTTTCAAATTTGTAAACTTCGGATAATTTAAGCAAGGATTCCTTCAATAGGATACACATTTGTGTAATGGTCATGGTTAGCCGTGCATTTCTCTTTATTAACAAATATGAGTAGAAATATTATTTTGTCTTGCTTTCAAACGAAACATCTAATGTAATTTATCTAGATTTTAAAAATCATTAGGAGCAAATTTAAAATAAAATTTAAATTCAGAAAATGCAACTTGTCATTATGAACAAATTCGAGTGCAATATATCAAAATAATTCTGTAATAAAACAATAATTTCAAAAACTTTCTTTGATTTCAAAAGATATTAAATTTTTTTGTTTCTCCGGCAAATGCATAAAGAATTCCCAATAAATGATATAAAATATTCTTTAATATGTTTTTGAACGAAGAGAACTGGAAAATAGAAATTTATGTTTTTAGCAGTAGTGCAGAAGGGGTTTAAAAACTAGAATTGGGGGTTTAGCCCAAATATTCCCTATTTTGACCTCGAACTGATATAATTTTTTGGTTCGAGGGACCCCCTAAGGAGGGGAAGGTCTGAAGCACAAAACTATATACTACATTCCATTTCATAGATGTAGTGAAAAACTATATACTCAGAAATGAAAAGAACCTAGATACATATGCAGACAATCAATTGAAGCATCTAAAAATGAAAACCTCATTCTTATAACCATATTATTACGGACCTACTCCTACTCCCTCCTAGAGAGGAAAATTTTGGCTTTAACACACCCTAGAATTTTGAAAAATGTAATATTACAGGTATATTTTTTCCTGCCGACAATTTTTTTTAAATACTACTCTTTAGACCCCCTCCCTAGAAAATTTTGGAAATGACCTCCCTCCAGCCTCCGAGCTTGGGCATCCCTGATTAAAATTATTAGAGTATATAAAATCAAACATAACTATAACATTTATTTCTTACATAATATCTGAGGCAAAATGAAAAATCGAATTTGAAAGAACATCAGACCGCTAAGAATTCACTAGGGTCAGACAATTTTCCTCCTACTAGAGATAACTGATTACTCTTTCCATCCCATACTCATTGTTCTCACCAATGCTCTAGCAATAAAATAGAATATAAGGGAATACAATGATCCTTAAGTCAAGAATTTACAAAATGAATGGTATTTTATTCTTGGAAAACTTGATCGACAATATTCTCTCGAAAAATTTATATTTTGTTGAGTAAGAGATAGGAATTGTCTTTAAGTATATTCACAAATAGGGTCATTAAATTGAAGAGAAAATGGGGTCTGAAATGTCAATAATGATCTCAAGACATAACATATGCCGATAAGTATGGCTTAGAATTACAATTTGGCCTCATTTTTGTCAAATTCATTTCGGAAAAAAGGATTCAATAAATTTGCTCAAAGTTAACAACAAATCGATTCGATTATAGAATTTTCAACTTTCAACTCATGGTTTCATTTGATAAATAAAAAACAGTTGACATAAGTAATGAAAAATTGGCGAAACAGTCGTGAAATTTAAATGAATGAATGAATCAAAATAACTGTTATAAAGAAGGATTGCATTTCTTTGTGTCATTCATGTCATCATTTATTCTCTCTTTATGTAGCTTTGAATCCATATATTTCAGAGACTATAAAAACATAGGATTTCTATCTTTAATGATCATAATTCACAATTTTATGGTTGTTTTCGCTCTTTCCCTATACTTAGACTTATGTGTGTGTCTTGTAATTCGAAGAATCGATCATGGCCACTATTTTTCATTCTTTCTCAATTCAAAAGTAATACCCATAATGGAAATTCCTCAAAAATATAATTAAAGTTTATTCGTTCCCTTTTAATAACGCAATCAATAATACGCACAAAATTCATAAAATAATTTTTGAGATTAAAAATTAATATATTATTCATGAAATCCGCACAAAACAGACTATTCGTCATAAATGAAGCCTAAAATGACTTCACATTCGAAAGAATTTATGAAATATTATTATTATTTATTATTAGGGATGTAAATGCTCAATATTTCACAAGTTTTAGCCTAAATTTAGCTAAAGTTTTGCATAAATTGAAGATTTGTAGATTACAAAAAATAAACTCAGATTCAAGCTCAATTTTTCACTACATTTACGAAGTAAGAATGTAGTATATAGTTTTGTCGATCTTCCCCACCCGTCCACCCACTCTGGAGATATGCCTTGGAGAGAGATGGGCTGGGAATTGATTAATCAAAAATGGACATGAAACGGCCATTTTTGATGGGGATTTCATTTGGATGTAAATGTAGTAGGAATTAGGTTTGATCCGAACTTGTTTAATTAAATATTAATCCTTTTGAGTTATAATTCAAAACTGAAGCTCTATTCAAAAGTTGTTTCTCTAAGCCGCGCAGCTTACCAAGGACCAATCAAATAGATAGTTTTGATTATAAAAATATATCCACCAAAATTGAACCATTATTTCTATTTTTAATCTTTTTACAATATTGTTATTTTAAAGTTTGTACTTGAGTTTACCTATTTTTCACTTGATAAATGTTCTTTTAGCAAAAATGACCAAAATATTTTTTGGATAATTTAAGCTGAATTAACTTCATTGAATCAAGCACTCACCAAGCTTTAACCTAAATCTTTAACATATAGAGTAAATGTTCCTCCCTAATTATTATTCATATCAATCGCCAAATTATTTTTCCATTCTTCAAATTTGGAGTCAGTGCCCACACATATATGATATGAACCGAAGTCAGTGATGTATAATAGATGCCAATCATTAATCAAAGTCTTGAGTTGGAAGTAGTATTTATATGAGTGTCCCAACAATATGACGGATCAAATTTCACAGACTAATACATTTGAAGTATATGTGCGCTCAACGGGCAAACAGAATGTCACACTCGAATATATGAGCATTTTATATGCGCCCAAAGGGTTAGATTTGAGAACTCCTCTCAGACACAGCGATGGTTTTCCACTAAATGATCGATTATTCTGTTTGTTATCCTATAGTGCTTTCAATCAATTGAAGCCAACCATTGATTCACTCCTTACAATAACTCCACTTAACAAATATTGGACAGACTTTTGATGAATATTACTCGCAGTAAGTGATGGCTGAGTTGACTCCACTCAGCCTACACTTAATGGTGTTTAGAAAAATTGCATAAAAGATTGATTAAACACAAATTCAGAAAACATCAAATTCTTACGAATAAAACTCAGATTTTAACTTTCATTCATTCGTTTTCTTTATAAATACATTCTCTTAAGTAGTCATCATTGAGATTAAGGAACATATTAAAGATGTACTAACAAGGATCATAAGTTACCATTTATAACTGCAAGAGTTCTTAAAAAGTTCGGTCGCCTAAAAGCACTTTGTCTAAGAGCGTTTGGTTTAATTACGTTTCGCCAAATTTCAAATGGCCTAGGCTTCTAATCGCTTAATTTCTATATAATATAAAATTCTCTGAACTTTAAACTGTAAAATTTATTTGAATCTACAAATTCAATTGGAGTCAACGATTCATCTGTTTATTTAATTATTCTTTTGTTTGTGTTTTGTATGGCTTTATATCATATACACAGCATTAGGCAAAACGGGTCCAACAATTCTAAACTCTCATTTTTTATTTAATTTATTTGCGAATGCAGTTGGGCAAATGTAAATTTAGGTGAATCGGTCACATACCCTCAAAAATGTACATGTACAAATATATCTGTATATTTGTATCAAAATAAAGTTTAGCGAAAAGTCTCTTCTAATTGATATGTCTCATAGGTTTGCTACCCATTAGTCGAACAGCATTTCAATTAAGAGTGTTTGGCTATATTTCAATTCACCTGAATAGCCTAATTTTACTTCGCCTACCTAAAGATATGAAATACAATTTGAAGAGCTCAAGATATACATGCACATATACATAATCATGTATATATAATCTTAGTAGGCGAAGCCCGAAGTAAGTAAAATTTGCCTTTTTGCAAAATTTTTGCAGTTAAATTGCTCACTTAAACCTCAAACCAGATTGAAACTTAATTAATGACAATTTAAATCTTTTGTAATTAGGTCTAAACCCATTTTTCAGTCACTTTATTCAGAAAATTGTCCACATTAGGATTTAACAGTGATTTAATCTAATTTAAGATTGTTTTTTCAATATAATCAAAGGTAAGTTAACTTTGCACACGGATTAAGATAATGAATTGCTTACCAATTAATTCGATTGATTAGCACAAATAAAAATTTACGTACTTTCTTGCTAATTTTAGTATTTTCATGAATTCTTGTGGAAAGTTAACTCACCTTCGACTATAACTGAATATGAAACCGTATGCGAACGGAATCTGTAAAATTTTCTTATCTCAAACCTTAGGTGAAAAGACATTACAATATCTAATCCAAATCCCATTTATGAAACGTAGTCGCGATAAATCAAATTTGGGAGAATCGGGGAAAACTGCCTCAAAGTATTTGTTATCGAAATAGAAGTCAATTCGCATTTGAGTTAAAGCCAAATGAGTGGAACAGAACTCATCATTGCATTGAATCGATGTAATCGCAAACAAATGACTGATAAAAATTTTGATAAATGTTTCGAAATATGTTTCTTAAATAAGACCACATAAGTCATTGGGAGGTATACCCAACCCCCTACTCTAGAGTCGAAAATTTAACAAAGTTCTCTCCTGAACTGAAACCCAGGAACGCCCCAAAAATACCAGCGCCCTATTCCACTGCCATTTACTCTGAAAAATGTCCTTTTTGAGCGGATTGATTAAAACTAAACTAAACTTTTTAAGAGTGTTTTAAACTTATTTAGCTGTATTTACATCGTCATGTCCAATATAGTGGTTACGGAATCACTCCCTTTGTTGTTGACCAAGGAACATATTGACTTCTAATATAAAATATAATTAATTAACATACTTTGGGTCACTAAATACAGAGATAAGGATAAATTCGAATAATAAATTTGGTCAATAAAATCATTTGATCACAAAAACTCTCAGAAATTTGAAAAAATTGTATATTTTTTGTCAAATTTTACCGAAGCCAATTTGACCAATGAATTATAAAATAATACTAAATTTAGCAAGAAACAAGGAAATCAATGCTCTATTAATTGTTTTACCTTCTAAATCTTATATATTATCAACTAAAAATTTCCCACTTATAGGAGTGATAAATTGAAACTTGACCCCAGTCACCTTAAATAATGTCTAATAATAATGGGAGTTGAAATAAGTTTTTAATAATTTTTAAAATTATAAATCAAATAGGTACCTTTAATATAAAATATATTATTAAAAATTCCTACAATTATTTTAGATTCTATTTAAAAATTTCCTAGTCCCGAATTTTCTGACATAAAGTTTATGGTTTATTTTAGTTTATTTTACATTCTATCGATGAAGTGAAAAACAATTAAAAGAAACAAATAGCACTTGTTTTCCACAAAAAGTATCAAGAAGAAATGTCAGTCAAGTATATACTACATGTACTATAGTAAGTAGTATGAGACCAAAAATCATATGTGAACTCTTGAAGACTTGAACTTGTTTATTAATTGAAACCCTTGAATGTCGTTATAAATCAATGCATGAATTGGTTGAGCGCTTGAATCGATAAAATGAGCTAAAAGTTGTGATAAATATTATTTCAATCGATAGGAGTGAAGTGTGAATCGAATAACATATTCTGTCCATTCATTCGATATTAGTGTTAATAATATTAGACTGCAATCAATTACAGACAAACAGTCCCTCAAAAGTTTCTACTTATAAATGGCAACAAATTAAGTGAATTACTGATTAGGCTTTTAGAAAGTTGTCATTAATAATGTTTCAGGTCATCATTTAGATACATATATATCACAAACAATGTTGTTCTCTATCACCGATTCATTCATTCCTCTCAAAAATAAAGTCAAATGCAATCAAAACACAACACATGTATTGTTTTTCACAATCGACTCATTTTCTTCACTAAATTGATTTATTAGAGATTCCTCAGACAAATACAAATTAAATTACAATTGCAGTCAAATCTGATGATATTCAAATTCAATCATGGTTAATTTATAGGAAAATATCTTCTTTGATTAAAAAAAACTCTTGATTTATGATTCGATTAGGCATCTCCAATTTTGATGGATTGACTTTACTTGAATCTCAATTTTTTTAAATATAAAATAAAGCCTTCGATGAGATAAAACTTTATTACATGTATAGAGAATTGTGAAAGCATTGATTCATTCTGGAAAAATAGTTGCATGAACAAAACTAAAAGTTTTTGTATGACAAACTTAATTTAATTATCATGCAAATGCTTTGTTATTCAATGTATTGTTAATTTTATAATTATAAAAATGAGTGATAAATTTTCCACTTTAGAAAATGATTTTCTCTCACAAAAGATTTTATTTCCCTAATGAGTTAAGTAATACTTTTGTTGAATTGTTTTTCATCTCTCTCTCTCTCTCCCCTATCATACTTTAGTAAAGGGATAACAAGGCATTTAATGCTTCAAAATATAACTCAATTATTGAATTTGAGAGGAGTTTTGACCAGTTTTGAAAAATTGGTGAAAACCCAAAATTTTACTCTAATATTAATACGAAATATAATCATTGTGGACATCGATCATATATAACTGTCCAAGCTTAAGATTTTAGTGACCATTTTGTCATAAATGTTTGAAACGTTCTTCAAATTTGATTTAATTTAAAATACAATTTATTGAATTACAAAAAGTGACTGAAAGAGCGATAAATTATTTGCGGCTATTTTTGATGGAAAATCTATTCCAACAAAAATAAGCTTATATTGGAGTCAAATGTGAAAATTTATTATATGTCAGAAACAGAATTGTTGAACACAACTGATATATTGATTAGTTTAGGCAACTTTTTCGAATGCTCAAGCACAAAGCAAACTACAATTTTCTTGTATTTCTTGAAAGAATTGATCACTTTTCTAAACCACTGTTAAAAAAAGGAGACCTGTTATATACACAGACTGCTACTCTTGTATTCCGTGTGAGGGGTTGTGCTCACAAACATTCAAACACTCACAAAAAGTCATTGAATTTTTACGCCTTTTAAGCTTCACATCTAATATCAGATCTTTTAAGGAATTATTATTTTATGTTCGTTTCTCTCAGTGGATAAGCTAGAAACATTTTCAGTTACATCAGTTTAAAACTTTAATAATAAATATAGTTTCTTCTCTTCCACTTCTAATGCAATCACTTTTATATACAAAGTTATAAAAGTCGTCTCAACTCTGCGATTGTTTGATGAGAAGAGCTTTTGTTAAGTGAATTGTCTTTTTAATTGTTGCGATTGTGTGAACGCGCCTTTAATTTCTCTAAAATTTGAATTTTGTGATTATTTGATAAAAGTATGTCCTCTGAAGTAAAAATCGATTGGCTAGGGAGTCTTAAGTGGACCTCAATTTTGACCTGCGCTATCTTCATTCCTTATGCTATTATTTACGGCCTCATAGAGTTTGGACATTTGGTAGAAGGAGAACCAGATCACAGTCCTGTTTATAGAAAACATTGCGTCCAATTGATTGAAAACACGACTCGACTCGCAATCGTTTCGTTTGGCATTTTCGCCGATATCTCTGAAAAGTTTATAAATGTCTTCATTTTCGATATTTGTGTTTCAATATTATTGGTTTATGTTGTGGTCATACAATGTCTGAGCGTTTCGTTCGTAGGAATGGTGTCTACCCTTCCGCTCACATTTCTTGTGATCATCTCTTGGCTCTATTTAGTGGAAATCAATAAAAGAAATAAAGTCGGACCCAAATATCTGGTCACTGTTCCGAAATACTGATCAATTCATCGATTTTATATTCATTTTAATATAATTAGTCTTTTTTCGTTAAAAATCGCATTTCATTCCTATATTCCCTTCAAATAAATATTGATTGTCTTTTGCTGTCGAATTTGAAATACAAAAAAAATTTTAACTCATTGTGAGTGCAAAGCACTCGTAAATTTAGGGTTGTGCATCATATAAATTTTATAAATTTAAACTATTACATACAATTCAAACCCATTGAAGCCACAATGTAGGTGTAAGACTGGCCATAATGAATCTACAATTTGATTCGGTGTCCACTTTTGGTCCAATAACTGAATTACTTTATATCTTAACTCAAGTGAAAAAC
>JAQGCS010002193.1:0-10873 GCA_034702105.1 Fuscozetes fuscipes
TTCTAGGGGGGTAAGACCCAACCCCCCCCCCCCTTGGCCATCCTTGATTTAATATAATTAATTATGTGATCGTATCCTTCGATTTTTCGAAACCCACCTAGGGACAAACGAATATTTACTGTATTCAATTCACTAATCATATTTCAGAATTTGGATCTTTAAGAATTTGCTATTATGGTTTGTTATGTAGTCTTACTCTTGTTATGTGTGATTTTAGGTGACAATTTTTCTGCACATCTGGTGTCGTTCCATTGCATTAGGTTATGCTCTGCCAATGACCCTCCTTACCTTTGCATATGGATTGAGTCTGGCTATGAGTCTCTATTGTAAATCAGAAGACGAGTTTTCTCTCTTCTAAGTTTTCCCTCTGTGTTAAAGGCCAAGAGAGAGAGAGAGAGAGAGAGAGAGAGAGAGAGAGAGAGAGAGAGAGAGAGAGAGAGAGAGTTATTGAGAACACAGCAGGGCTTCTATTTTGAGACTCACATTGAAAGAGTGTGTGAAGAGCTGACATGTTTCCTAAAAATTTGTGAGAATATTAATTTTTCATAGATTTTGTTTATATTGTTGACTATATTGAAGGTATGTGTTATCTGTTTATGTTATTTTCTGATATGATTGCATGTTTATATGTTTATCTATTTATTTGCCATTTTTCAAAAGGTTATTTATATTATTTTATAAATAAACAAAGTAATTTTTTTCAGTCACTTATAAAATAAGTTAAAACAAAATTTTTATGAACAACCTTTGTAAGAGCAATTCGATTCCCTTTCTCGTTTTTTGAAGTAATTACGCACTACGTTTACGAAGTTTGTAGTATACAGTTCATTTTACACTCAAACCCTGTATGAGAGAGAGCAAAAGATAAATTCAATATGATAATGTAACTTTTAATAAGACCATCACATTGAAAATATATAAACACCTTGGTTTTAAAAGTATACCTTATATGTGTACTAAACCCTTGCATTTATGCCTTGGTAAAAAATGTTAACAAACCCCCATAAGAAAATATTTAGGTTAACTACCAATAAAGCGCTCAAATTGAAAGTTTTAATTTGTTTCAAATGAGATATTCAGATAAAAATAAGGTATTCTGGGTAAAATTTCTTGCTAAATGACTTGGATATTATGAAATATTTTCTTATAATTCGTTCAATATTTTTATTCTAATTAATACATTTTCGCTTTCGAGATTCAATTGTACCTCTCTCATATTGGGGTTGACTATGAAATGAACTGTAGTTTGTCATTGTCCCCGCCCTCCAAACTTGTTCTCTTATTTTACTTTTGTAAATCATATCCTCTTTATATCAAATTAATTAAAATTTGATAGTTTAAACTCATTGCAAATTAAAATGACTGATAAAGTGATCTATCACTTTTCAATTATTGTTGTAATCAATTATAAGAGTTTAATATATTTAAAACAATTCTTTAGTCAAAACATTTAAAGGAAATACAAAATAAGTTTGCTAGTGGATATTCTAAACCTGTGTTTGACAATACTTGAAGGGTAAACAAAATCAGAGACTGAATTTTAAATTTAATTCGATAACGGTTTAAATTGAGCTTGATTATTCTAACAGTAAAGCACTTTATTCAAACAAATAGCAAGCAATAAATTTCTAAACGCTATAAATTTATTACTTATTTTTCTATTAAAATATGAGGAAAAAAGGAAAGCCTACGAATTGTGTACACAAAGTGCTCATTGTATGACCTTTTCTATTATATCCAAAGATTTTCAAAGTATAATATAAAATAAATCTTTCTTTCCTTTTGGTAGCATTCAAGGATAAGATATTTGCAAGGTGTGTTGAAAAATGGCAAATCGAGAAATAGCAATCGACCTGGATAACAGCTCAGACGGTGAAATAAAATGTGAAGAAGAAGAAGACGTCAAACCTATTGTTACGGATGAGTGCGAGTCAGGTGACAATAATTTTGTCAAGTTTAAACTAATGGATACCAAGGCCTATTTTTGTTGTGACTATCCTTACAGTGATTGTAAATTTTACACTGACAGTTTTGAAGAACTACAAGAACATTTGAATAAATACCACATCAACTACTTTGAATTGTCCTCAGATGATGAAACAATCATTTGTAATGAACAGGACACTTTTGATAAGGATTTTGAAGATGATGTGAACACGAATTTTCAAGATGAGCTTGATAAATATGTGGATATTAAGTGCATTGAAGAGAGACTTTTTTATTCCTGTGCCTACCCTTCCTGTCATTTAATTACTGAAACTCGAATAAGACTTGAGAGTCATATTCTGGACAATCATAAGATCTTCAGATGTAGTAAAAGTAAATGTAAGAAAAAGTTTAGCTGTAAGGAAGACCTCGAACATCATAAACGAAACCATATTTGTGGGTTCGGTATTAAAGGAAGGACTAAAGTAGAGTTCTGTGGCATCAAAAAAGTGCGCGAATATATCATTGAAGAAATAATTGAAAATGAGCTCAAATTTCGGTGCAATAAATGTAATGTTTTGTTGAAGACAATGAAAAGAGCCCTAAACCACGCCCACGACCATCATTTCCATCCTTTTGAGCCTCTTTAGCATTTATGTAATTATTAGATTAGATTATTCATCAATATTGAGATTTTTATGTTAAAATTCAAAATAAAATATAAATCATATCATGCTAATATTTAATTACATTTTTTATATAAAATAAACTCATATAAAAATCTGTAATAAAAGAATCATTTACACAAAACATATAAATAAGGTTCATAGTCATATTCAAACATATCTGGGTTGATATATTCTGGAGAATTGACGTTCCCCCCACAGATCAGCCCATTTAAGTGTATTAACAAATAAATTGTTATATAATTGCTTAAAGACTTCAAAGTAGATGAAATCTAGATGAATTTAGAATTTATAATAGGTCAATTTATTGAGAGGGTAGTGCACTTAATGAGTGACTTCCACGGAAATAGTCGTAATTAAATTAGACTAAATTCGTGTAAAAACGTGTTTTATTCGTGAATAAGAAATGTAAAGTAGGAGTCGAGGCTCTGAACAAAAGACTGTAAAAACGTTGGAAAAATGCGTTTAAATAGGCGTGAATTGGTTGGGTTGGGCGGGAAGGGTTGGGGAAAAATAAAGCTATCCTGGAACTTAATAACTTTATCAAAATTTCTATTATTTGCCTAATTTGTTTCAGAACATATAATATCATAGTAGTAGCGCGGGACTTTGGGTTTACCCCATGGGAAGCAAGACCACACCCCCAAGGCGGGGTCAACAACCAATCAGAGCAAAAACGAGGTGGGATCTCCTCCCCTATTATAGGACACGGTACCGTATTGGTTTGCACCTACTCAGCCCCTTTTTTATAGGTCGAATTAATTAATGGCGGATAGTATAGGCTGATTTAATTACGTTTTATAGGATAATGGAGTCGTATAGGTTTAATTAAATATAGGATACCAAATTAATCAAATGCACTGTAATGAACTGTAAGAACCTTAATTAATTTTTAACTTTTGAATTAAGTCTTGTGCGTTAATTTCATTTGGCCATAATTACAATAATTACATGTAGATTTATTAGAAAAAGTCGAGAAAGCAATTCATTGGGCGGAACAATGTGAATAAAATTCCCAATACTCTTTGCACTGTAAGAACATTAATTAATTCTTAACTTTCGAATTAAGCCTTGAACAATAATTATATGCTATTAAAAATGATTTTTCAAACATTTTTGAATATTTAAGCAGCCAAATTGTAGTTTTAATGGTAAATTATCATATATTTAAATTTACGCTTTTTCAAAAATATCACCGGAAATTATTGAAAATTCAATATTTTAAAATATAATGCCTTCGATCAAAAATTCGTTTGATTTTACCCCAGAGGGGCTCAACAGAGTGGCCGCCGCCATTTATGGCGAAATACCAACTGCTCAATTCGACTTGAGCACTCCCCATAACCACGAAGTGTGGAAGAAAATTGCAGGCAGGTGGAACTCAAGTTTGGCCTTCCAAAAAGAGGCTAAAATTGAGCACAAAGCTCGCAACAAGGTTTGCAATGCCGTTAAACTACATTTTATTGACATTAACCGCGAATTAGCCCACATTCACAGTTTAAAAATTGCCCCTGTCGAGCCTATTCCCCCTATCATTGCCATTAAGCTCCAACCTTCAACATCGGACAATTCATCCTCCATATTGAATCTCAATGTAGATGCTAAGGTTTGGCTTAATGCCATAATTAATGGCTCGGCAACGGACGTCCTTTTCAATTTCATAGAAAGACGCAGCGAGGCAATCTTTACCTCAACACCCCCTCCATCTAACAGTGACCGCCTGGGAACTGTCGGGCCGTTTAGCGGTATGCCCTCTGGAATGAGAGCTTGGAACACTCTCTTCTATAGCAACTGTGTAAGCGGCGCCTTATCGGTGAGCTTGTTTTGCAGCAAGGGCTACCATGCTGTTGTCAGGGGCGTTGCTTTGGCCAGTCTGTGGGATGAGAAGACCACAGATTGGAAAATCCGTTTTGCTTCTCACAACAGTCGCTAATATTTAAAGCCAGACGAAGGGTTTTCTGAATATTAGATGATTGCAGTTGCTAACGCACTCGGCATCTCTATTCAAAAAGACTTTGGCTCGTCTATCCCTGATTTTATGAGAAAGTCTGATCTGCTTCCCCTTTCAATCATCGGCGTTGGCGATGTTCACCATTTATCGTGGACTGCCAAAAAGAAAGAAGGAAAAGGCCTTATCTTAGATGACTTTGATCTTCACACCTATCCTCTATTTATGATTGTGTAAGTTCAACTCTCTGTATTTATCTGTTAATCTCTCTCTCTCTCTCTCGTTCTCTCTTTCGCTCTGTCCGTCTGTTTGACTATCTGTCTGTTTATATGTCTTCCTTTCAAGTTTTAAAAATACAAAATGAATACTAAGTTGAAAAGAAATCAGTTTGTATTCAATTTATTGGGTCATAAGATTAAATAAAAACCATTTTGAAATTTTCCGTATTTCAAAACATTTAAAATAAAATAAAACAAATTTTTAGTTTTAAAAATTTTTATTGAAAACATTAGAAATTTGATTACATTTATTAAATGTATAATTGGTAATAAGTTTTATATGATTGAAAAATGATTAAAGTAAATTAATAAAATAAATAAATAAAATAATTATTTGTCGACTTCATCTTGTCCAGTAGCGTCGACGACTGCCAAATATTTTTTTCAACGCACTTGTTGAATCTTTAGCCCGATACAGGAAAACATTCATGATCCAGTCATACTCAAACCGGTGAGACAAACGCCATACTTTGAAGGGATGTCGTTGTAATAGAGACGAATTTCGACCAATTTGAAGTCCCGGTCGTTGATGGGGCATTTCAAAGTGAGCTTTTTCAGAGCAGTGGCTGTTTTACCGATATCCAAAAAAATAGCACAGCAAAGCTCTTCTTTGTTTCGGCAACTTTACGATTAGTTTTGAGAAACTCTTGTTTACTCAAATCATAGACACAAAGATTGTTCAAGTTCTTCTTCGGAGTCATAGTTAGCTCTGGTCTTTGCGAATACGTCGGAGACGGTGGTAGCGTAGAAGGACCGCATTGGCCGCCATCAGTACCACAACACTCATCGAAGCCTGAAGACATTTCTAATCGTCTGTTATACGGATTAATGCGCTGTGAATTTGCAGATTAAAAATTGTGGTTACCACACACATCAACTGATGTTTCGTCGGTCATTTCGACTGAATCGACACACATCTTTGAGAGAGACACTTTTAAACTGAACTTTTAAAAACTTTGAGTTATATTGTCAAAAATAGTTTAACTGAGAAACTGGTGATAAACTTGTAATGAGTTACAGAATTTATACTAAATTTGAAAGGCGTATTGCAAGGCATTTCATCATTGGGTGGAGCTTTTAGTAGAGCCAATGACTAACGTTGTAGAAAGTATTGCAACGCATTTCATCACTGGGTGGAGTCTTTTACACTCTCACCGTCCAATGATAGAATCTTTGAGGTAACTGTTTTTGTAGTTGTTGCAACATCTTGTGCAATACTTGTTTGTCAAAAGCTGTTTATCCACTCCCAAATGAATAATGCCTTTTTCAAAGAACACCTTACTTCTTTGTCATAGTTTTAGGAATACAAAGCTTTATGTAAAGGACAATAGGCAAAATTCTTTGTAAAAATCTTTTCAAATACTCGCAATAGGGAGCAGAGTTGAAAATCCAAAGAATGCTTTTCGAGATCAATAAATTCTATTGAACATCAGCTTAGAATGTGTGACAACTGTTTGTTCTTAATAGCAACATATCTTCTTTTGTTAGTTATAAGAATAGAGACAATAAATTTTAGAAAACTGTGTAAATTCTCTTCTTAAATAACACTTTTAGAGTTCTGTGTAAGAACTTAATTGATGGGGATACAGTGAATAGCTCATGTTTGAAAGTCGAGTTTACTTCTGTTTTGTAGCCTAACAGAATTTGCATCGATTTCATAGCACACCTTAATATTCTTTCCAATTATAGCCAGTTCTCTGGGAAAGAACTTTTTCTCAACTTGAAATCCTTGGACATCAATCACAGCACAAATTTCATTTTCCATCTTCACACAATCAGGTCTTTCGCTAAACTAAAGTTTTTAAATATATTTTTCATAATCTTATCGTTGTTCAAAGTATTTCTGTTGAAAAAAGACATAAATCTTTTTTCTGTAAGACCTTGACATTTAAAAATGACCCAAAGAACACAATAATGGCCGCAAGTTATCGATGCAACATTTTGGAGAGTAACTTTTTTGTGTTTCCAATCTCTTAGACAGTTATTATCTTAAAACTTTAATATTTCTTCTTTAAGAGGCGGTAGGCCAAAGCTATCGAAATATCGTCCTATCTCCTCTTTATTAATAGAAATAGACACCCAATGTTCACCAGGCAAATAAGATAAATGAGTATTCATAATTAATGTTATTGGTAGTGTCGGTAGAATAGGTAGCGTATCCAAAGAGTAAACACCTTTAAAGCAGTTATAGTCTTTCAAGAGAGTATTAATTATATTCGTATCCATTAACACAAGTAAGTAATCGGTTTATATTCCTTATCAATCTCTAGGATTGTATCAAAGTCAAGATAAACTAGTGCTGGAACGGTTTTCGGCAAAGGTTTCTTAAATCGAATCTGGAGCCTTAATGACCCGTATTTTAAAGGATTAACATAACCAGTTGAACAACAACCCGCAGATAAATCAGGGCAAAAGTTGACAGCAAATATATTGTTCCAATTTGTGAATTGAGATCGTTTAATTGTGATGCAGCTGTCGACATTGTCTTCGTTTGTTGCTTCAAATAAACTTAAGTATTCTCTTATGTTGGACTTATTATCAAAATCGGGCGTAAATGCCTTTTCTGGATATTGTATCCCGTTTAAATAAAATGATAGATGCACTATATGAAAGTGCTGATAATTGTAAGGATTGAGGGAAGTGGAGCCATTGAATGCCGAATGATCAACAAAAGCAACAAAGGCCCTCTTTGGAAGTTGTCCATTCCATACATTGTCGACTATAGTGTCAAGAATACCTTGATTTATAGTTATGGGAACAACAAATCTTTCGATGACTTGGTTCTTAGCATTCCCAAGCTCTAGTCCTTTCAAGTGACCAGCTAGAACTGGTTTTGAAATCTTTGATCGGTGTATGAACAGACATGTATTTAAAAACTCAATTGAGCTTATCCTGACCTCTTTCCCACACATCATATAGAAATCAGGGCTATTGGGAATAGTTTAAGTTTCAAATTGAATCCCCCTAAAAGAGCTTTATTTTGTTCGAACAAAGATAGTCGAATACGCCCCATTAAATCTATTTCTCGTCCATTTGCCACGGGACTACCAGTAGCCTAAATCAATTTGCTCCTAACATCATTAATTTCTTCGGGATCTTTATCTCAATCTTCAAACCAGAATTCTGATGACAAATAACTTTCTTTTGCCTCTTTGCTCTTGCCAAGCCTGTATTTAAAATCAGTTTTGTAGGAATATGTTTGATGTTGGGGCGTGATACTTCTATCGCCAGAGATAGATCAACTTGTTAAAAAATAAGTTTAATAGGTTATTAATTGTTGAGACCTTTGCAAAATCAGCATCAGTAACAGCGGCTTTCAAAGGTTTTTCAATATTAACTTTGAGGCGAAGATAAAGCCAAGTCTTGTCCAATCTTAAATATTCATCTTAAGCTGATGAAAAATTGAATTCAATATATGATTTTGAATCTAGTGTAGCGATAGGACGATGCTATGTAAGAATGTCCTGTTCTATAATAGACTGAGTTGGCGGTATAGCAAAAATGTCAAACTCATTAAGAGGGACAACTGAAGATATCTTTTGAATAGATGCCATTGTTAAAATATATGAGAGAATTTGTTGACAACTGTCTTTCTAGACTTCTTTCGTGCAACTGGTTTCTTCTTCTTAGGTCTTCTTTTTATAAGCTTTTTATTCAATGATTTGATAACTTTTTTCTTTTTGGTGACTCTTCTACGTCTTTTACGTTAGGAACCTGTTAACTTTATTCTTTCAATTCTATATTTTAATATAGAAGAGACAGCAAGTTTTGCCTTCTTTTTTAGAGAGTCTTTAACTGTTGCCCCATTTAATATATTTTTGCCTACATGGACTCCAGTACTTAGAGCTTGTTTACCCAAATATAAGTCTAACGGTTTTAAAATATTTTGAAATAGGCTTCTTAAAAAAGCCATTTCCTCTTTGTTATTTATATCCTTGAAAATTTGCTAGACCACTCCCGGCCTGATTGTCATAATAATCGAGAAATGGATTATTCATATTTTCTTAATAATAATGTAATTTTAACGCGCCAAAATTCAACTGGAATATTTTTCCCAGCGTCGTCTCGAATATTTATTTCTATTGTGTCGAATGTTTTGCTTTGCAGCGGTATTTAATAAGGTTTTGAAAATGTGTGGCACTCAGTAGATCCGAAAGGAGTATCATTTTTTAAAGGTATTATTCGCAGAAGTTGAGCATGTTCATCTCCAACCAAGGAATGTTAAATTACATTAGAGTAAACATAATAATGTGCTAAGAAATTTGCAAAATCTACGGATCTCATTCCAATAAACTTTTTTTTTTTTAAATGTCTTAAACAATTGGATATTTTGTATTATCAATATCATCCAATTTTGACATAATTCGTAAATTTCATCCATATTTATGTACAAGACCTAACATTTGTTCAATTTCTAGCCCAAATTCAGGGAAGAATATATTATTTTTGAACTTTCCAGCCGTTAATTTGACTGTATGCTCTAAATCATTATAAGTCAATTCTAGAATTTTTTCACATATTGTTAATGTATTTTTCATCGAGTTATTAATCTTTTCAATTAAACATTTTACAGATAGTAAATGTCCACTATATAATCTTGTTGGCTTAACATTGGCATAATCATAAATTTCAGGCTCGAATCCAAAGAGAATTTGTGAAGACAAATTATCAAAATGAAATTTAACGCCTTGTATATTAAAGTAATCAACTGTGATGTCTTTTGTTATGTTAAACAAGATTTAGTAAAGCTTATCTCAGCTAAGCCACATCTCCAGTCCTCATTAGCTGGGAACTCTAATCACCTGTTTAGTATAGTTGTATAATTTGAAATTGTATTGTTGATGTTTTTAGACTTCACTATAGATGGAAGTCTAATATAATAACCCTGATGAATTGTCATCTTTGTATAGCCCAACTCCACAGCGATGACGTATCTCTTCTTTAAAATAGTTGAATGCAATGAATAGCAGAAATGAAATGATGAATAATAGCAAGAATCTAAACATTTTATTCTTTTTTTTCAAATTTTATTTGTTTGAATTGTAACTTTGGATTAGGTATCAAATATCTAATAAATAGAGTGAGAATACTAGTCAACAAATTATCATTGCCACATTGCATGGTTTAATTTAATAAACATACACAAACTACAATAAAAACTAAAACAATGTGGAAAACAAAAGTCAAAAAGTCAGGTTTCACACACTTTTCGTTATCCATTGATATCGAATAAGTCTTTAGCGTTTATTCAACTGTTATGAGATTCTGGGTAGTTAAGCCACTTTACAAAATATTTTTTAATTCCTTTATGTGTTTTTTGTATTAATATTTTTTCGACTCTGTATTTATTGTTGTCTTTAACCACTTGTACTTCTTCCGGGTAAAATTTTTGATTAATGAGATTTCCATAATCATCTTGAATTTTTTACTGAGGTTTATATAGCCCTTTGGTTGTTTTGCAACTTTATAAATAACGTCTGTCCAATTAGGATAATACCCCCTGTCGAAAACTGTCATGTCATATTTTTTAAAATCATTAATTGTTTTAACATTGTAGAGATTTTCAAAAACCTTTTGCTTATTATAGATATTTACTTCATTGGGTTTTATGCCAATTGATCGTTAAAAAGAATTATTACAGGATTCAATAAAAATGGTAGAACTTTAATATATTCACGATTGCCCTTTGATGTGAAATACCTAAACATATTGAAAGGCTCTGCATTTTAGGCCTTATCTGGACAGCTATGCTGTCCAGATGGCCACCACATGGCCCACACTATCGACTGATAGCAGAAAGCAGTGCACAGAGTTGACAAAATTTCGACTCATTCTATGCACTGCTGCTTAAAAGAAAGTCTTAATTAAAAAAGTTGTGCTGCCATACCCTCCCACACACCATTTTTGATTGTGTGTCCACTGCCGCTACCGCTACCACTACCTCCACAACCCGCCACCACCACTAAAAGTAAATGATATTTTCTCTCGCTCTCTCTCTCTCTCTCTCTCGCTCTCTCTCTCTCTCTCTCTCTCTT
>JAQGCS010002194.1:0-10867 GCA_034702105.1 Fuscozetes fuscipes
ACAAAGAGAGAGAGAGAGAGAGAGAGAGAGAGAGAGAGAGAGAGAGAGAGAGAGAGAGAGAGAGAGACTATCTGGGCATTTGTTCAACATCAACTGTTTAATCGCAAAACTGCTAATAATATCAGAGAATTGATTGGAAACATGATATAGTGTGTGTGTTATTACAATTTACATATTCAGCTGTATGTCAAGATGGAACAAAATGCAAACTTGCCTATTTGTTTATCTTCAAAGAAGAAGCGAAAATATCAGTTATCATGGATGATGTTTGCAACGCTTTAGAGGCAAAGCTGTGAAAGTCAACAACTTTTATAATTCCGTTGAGGTCTCTCTGCTTGTAATCGATACCCTTATGCTTATCTGACTTATCCCTTCTCCTAATGTGTCACAAATATGACAAAATTGAAGTCTTCTCATAATAAGAAATAGTGTTTCATTTCTTTCTCAAACATATTTGAGTCGAGTTTAGGGATCAATTAATCAAATGTCACTTCTCTTTATTGCTTTGCCGATAACTCGGGTGAAATATGTTTATAATTCAGTGAAAATGCCTTAATTAGTTTCCAGAAAATTCCTAATTCATACCATGACATAACTGATTGCAGTCAAATAATGTTTATGGAACTACCAAGCAGAATTGATATAGCATGCTGCCAACAAATTGAAGAATCAATGCATGTTAATATATTATGAATACTTGTTATCTTGCAAACAATATCAAAGAGCACACTATTATTCTGAAATCACAGTCAATACAAAAATCAGATAAAATTTCAATAAAATTGACAAAAGAATTCAAACTATGGCTGTGCAAGGGAGGGGTATAGCACAGATACCTCTAGTTTTTGAGTTTTTGAGCGATTTATACCATGTTTTAATCTTTATTTTTTGAACGTCAGGGACCCACCTCTCCGCTTGAAAAAAGGTTTTTTGATTACCCTATACCGCCCTAAAATTTTGATGTAAGAAACCCCCTAAGATCATGGACCTTTTATTTGAACCCAAATGCGGAGAAGAAATATCTAATCAATAAAATTCTAACAAAATATTTTGTTTACATTCTTTTCTAAAGAAAGAATTTACACATATTTTCCTAAGAATCTGATATTTTTCAATTAAATTCTTCCAAGAATCAATTCAGGAATAGAATTCCTAAGTCTTAAATGAATGGCAATATTCACAAGAATTTCAATAAACAAATTATTAAATTCTTATAAATACAAGAATTCACTTCAGAAAATTCACCCTTTAAAAGATTTGTGAAGAATTTAAACCAATTGTACCAATTGGTTGAATTTCACAATTGTTTTGAGTAGACAATTGTGAAAGCTAACTTTGTCAAATTAATAATCAGTAAAACACCTTTGATAACATTGTTTGTGAGAAATATGAAAGAATCAATTATTGAAGGATTGCAACCAAAAGTATAACCTTTTTATCCCTTCAAATGACAAACAATTGTTTTTTGGGTTCCGTTGGTTACCAAAGATTATCGATTAAAGCATAGAAGTTAATACCTCGACATTAATAAGAGTTTTACATATTATTATATATGTCTGTAATCAAGAATTAGTTCGGTTTTAGTGAGAGTGCGAAGAGAGTGGTTCTGTGCTGTTCTCTCTCTTTCAGTTTGAGGCGTTTTGTTCGGCTCAGTCTAATGTATGTGAATGTTATGTCAAATTGGTTTTAATGCTCTCTTAGTCTCGAGCGAAGTGAAGAGGTGTGACTCTAAATCAGTGGCAAACTCTGTGTTATATTTTATTTTTTATGTACTCTATTCGTGTCTATAAAACAAATCCTAAGAATTCTTGAGATAAAAAACTGCTGTTTTATCACAAATGCAGTAAAATATTGTCAAAAATTACTTTTTTGTATTTTTAGTGAATTTAATTCATATTTTGTTACAATTTTTTCGGAAAACTAAACGAAATTTGTTTATCAAAGTGAGTGAGTGATGCCTTTTAAACAGTTGGCAAAGAAAAAGCTGGTTGTCGTGGGTATGGCCTAATTTGTTCCCTATCATAATTTTCTTAATGAATTTCCGTCGGAAACGAATATAAAAAAAATATTATTCTACTTGATGATTTCAGATAAACAAGTAGATAAAATTACTTAAGTAAACTAGTTTTGCATTAGTCTTTTCAATTAACTAGTTTTGCATGATTATTACTTGAAAGAGGAATAATTTCACTGATTAAAGAATATATTAAACATGAAATAAAAAAAAATAAGAGTTAAAAATATTTTTGATGAAATAAGCTTGGTAAATTTCCTTAAATAGCTTTTGCTGTTCTCTCCAAAGTCTTATGATTTAATGAGTTTATAAACAAATTATAAAAACTAATGGTTTTAATGATTGCATTTGTTTACTATCAGGTGATGGAGAGGTCGGAAAGACATGTCTTCTGGTTGTGTTCAGTAGAGATAAATTTCCAGACGACTACATCCCCACTGTTTTCGAAGCGTCGGTCACAGACTTTATTTATAAAAACAAACCGGTATTCAAGTGATTCATTTCAAGTGTTTTGTCTATTATTCCAAATGAATAACCATTTGATAGAAAACATTCATAAATTCTGCGAAACTTTTAATATTCGAAAATTCAAATCATTTTCAAAAACAAGTTATGAATATCTCTCAAAAACAAAGAATATTAGTTTAAAATCTATTTATACACAGAATGCAGAGAATGTTCATTGAGTTGAGCCTCAAATAAAAAATAAACACAACATACAAATTGGATAAACAAATGGTTATTTCAAGTTCAATGAAACCAATGTTTAAAATCGATGCTATTCCCAGATTTTTAGCCATCATTTCTCATAAACTCTCCTCTCAATTAATCATTGAAACTGATATTCGGGTGCGATGTGTTAACAAGCAAAAATCTAATTGGCTTTTAAGATAATTAGAATTTTTTTTCTTATCAAAACTTACTTTACTTATTATCTCTGTTTCTTCAAAATGATTAATGATCTGAAAGTGAAAATTTGCGGATATTTATACAACACACCAAAGATTTCAATTATATTTTGTTTGGATTAATGCAAGATCAGATATTTCTTTATTTACAAACGCACCAGTGCATTTCAATTAAACAAAACACAATCATTAGAAATATGGGTTATAAATTAATTTTGCGTGATGATCAAGATCATCATTTGGCAATTAAAAAATGCACCAATTCATATAATTATTTAAAAATGTTCAATTAATCTATCACAAATATAAATGATGTTCAAATTTATTAGGTGGAACTTGAATTGTGGGACACCGCCGGACAGGAAGACTTTGACCGACTGCGACCCTTATCATACCCGGACACCGATGTTCTCCTCTTGTGCTTCAGTATAGTATCGCCCGACTCACTGACCAATATATTCGAGAAGTGGGCGCCAGAAGTGAAGCACTTTTGCGAAGAAATACCCATAATATTAGTGGGCACTAAACGAGACCTGAGAACCGACGCTAAGGTTATCGACAGTTTGATGCGAATGAAACAAAAGCCAATCAGTTTCGTGGAGGGATGTATGGCCGCTGAGGACATCGGCGCCTATGGCTACTGTGAATGCTCTTCCAGACATAATGAAGGTATACTCCAGGTCTTTGAGATGGCAATCGAGGCCACAATGAAGACGAAAAAGATAACTCCAAAACTGGACCAAAAGCAGTCCGTTTGCAGTATTTTGTAAACGAAATGAGTTTCAAAAATCAAAAACATATTGTTTTACACAAAACACTATAAATATGTTTTTAGTTTATAAATATTCAAAATATTTATTCGACAAATAATTTGTTGAATTTGTTGTCCTAATTATTCTTCACTCCATTTATAATTTAATGGTTTTATGTTTCATAGATTTTTATGGTTAACTCTTTTGTACATTTGATTGCAAATTAACATAAAATAAAAGTTTTTCTAAAAACAAAACCGAATTTTTCGACAAACTTAACAAAAATAAAGCGATTTTTTTTAATATAAATGGAATTTTTAAGCAAAATATTCGTCAATAAACATATGCTGCAAATATGAGGCCCAGAATTGGCCATAAATATGAGGACGGCATAAGTGTGGACATATGATTAGCTGCTTCAACACAACCGATCCCTACTCTGTAGTAATATCCAGGAATGCACTGACAGATGAAGTTTTCATTGCAGTAACGGTTACCACCGATTGCCAGACATTCCTCAGAATAAATGCACTTATCGTTTAAAACTTCTATTAAATTAAAAATTAATTTAAAGATTACTCAAAATTTAGCTAGCAATGCAAAGTTGTACAAGGCTTTAGCTAATCTCATATGAAAATATTTTGTTATGCAAATGATATTTGGGGCTGGTTTATAAAATTGCCATTATCCTGAAGTGCCAGATGTTTGTTAATTGACCACTCCTTGTAACAACTTTAGTGACTGGAAAAATATAATCGATTATAATTACTGGGCTTGATGCAATATTTGCCGTATTGAGGTATTTTGATTGGAAAGGCATTAAGAGAACACCGACACTTTCCTTTGTAGCTGCACTCGGAGTTTGGTCCTCCAATGGATATGCATTGTTCAGAATGAAAACATTCGGAACCAATTTTTTGGGCTTTGATTTGATTAATGCAAAAGTTAATCGATTAGAAATACAATTTGTTTGCATACAATCAAAGCAAGAACTCACCCGAATAACATTTTTGGTCAATGAGGACGGACTTGTCTCTACTGCAAACACACGTCCTATTAAGACAACGATTGCTCTGACACTCAGAGTCTTCACTGCATTCATCCGTTTCATTTGCCAGACCTTCAAAAAGGGTTAATTAGAAATGGTTTCTATAAAATCAATTAGTAATCCTTTTTCATATTTCCTGGCATTCAAATAGCGGACATGCTTTTAAGGGAAGCAGATAAGCAATTCAATCAAGGTTACTTTGAATAATGGTGGAAGAAAACTAATCAATAAAAATGAACGAATCATATTTGAAGTTTTGTTAAACAAACAATAATTTGTTGGTTTTTGGGTATATTTTTACAGAAATCACTTGAACTTCAATTTATTTGTTTTGTATGATTTCTAAACACAAGAACTGATGAAATGGTGAAAATTGATGTCTGTTTAGAATGTCTTTTCTCTGTTTATTATATGTGTCCTTCACTATAATGGATAGAATTTACAACATTTTGACCGAAAAAACACTAAAAAAATCACTTAAAAAATTTTACCATAAAAAGAGATAAAAAGCAAAACTGTGTACCTATGACATTTATGTAGAAATTGCGCTTCTCATCCGCATATTGATAGGAATATCCGTCAATGGATCTATTAATAACTTTAAAGGCAGTGTAGAATCCCTGATGCATAAGACTGGCCTGTCTTATGCGAAAATTAACGTTTGTGTCGACCACTTCCACTTTAAGGCGAGTCGGAAGTGCCAACTGCTGCCGGAGTCGCAGCTGTGGTGGTAACGACACCACCAGCTCAGACCCAGTGGGGCCGTCAATGAAGTCGGTCCACCAAAACATGTAATTCCTGTTCGCCATAACATTCTTGAAGTCTGTCGTTAAGTTATAGTCGTTTTGCACAGAATTGAAGTCAACAAAACAAAATACTTGGAGTCGAAAATAATTTATCAAAATTATAAATGCAATCAATTTCTTGTGACTCATCGCTTATGAGAATTACTTTTCGGTAAAAAGTGTTTCACTCAAACAAAAAAGTCAACAAAACTTTTAACACACTTTCAAAATACTCATGAGATCGGAGTTAAAGTCAAACTCTAGCGAAATACATGAAATGCATATCTTTTCCTACAAATGGAACACACATTACAAGAGCACAGAATAAACACATATATGAGTAGAAATTTCCACCGATTTTACTTAAAAAGGAACAAAAAATTTCTCACAATTTCGAGTCTCTAAATATTTTACGTCTGTTTTTCTTTAATGAATAAATTGCTGTTTAAATATCTTTACTGTCAAACTGATAACCGAATAAATACATCGATTGATTACATGTTGTTTTTTCTGTAGGGAGAGCCGAATGGTTAGTGCGAGAGGGACAGACAACTAAAAGTTTCTCCATCTGCATGCCATCTATCAATAGGCGCTAATATGGACTCAAGAGTTGATGTCTAAAAAATCTGATGCTATTTAACGTCTCGCATATAAACTTCGAGAACTGCATAACAGAACGGGTGCTATAGTTTTACTGGCGGGAAACCTCCATCACCAAGCCAGTAATTCTTTTCACTCCTATTTTTGACTTAGAATTCTAGTTCATCCCTGATCAATCATCACTACACTTATTTTTCTTAATGGGATAATCTTGGTATGAATTATTGCGGTTTATAAATTATGTTTGAGAGGGTGGTTACAAGAAAAGCGTGGTCATCTTTCTTTCTTGGAAGGAGAGGGGACTGTATTTTGTTTGTATCACATTTTAACCGCTTAGTAGCTGTGATGTTGAGTTTGAGCGCAGCCTAATAGTTGTGATCTCTCCACTAATAACCATATCCTTTGCTAATAGTCTTGTGATCCGAAACCATTGACTCATTGATTGTTGGCTAATATTCTGTGCGTTTGATAAGTAATGTGCGGTAACTAAGCAATAGTTGTGCCAATTGTTCACATCTGATATCAAAGCGAACATAATTTCAAACTCAGGTTTTGTTTTGATTTTATTATTTGTATTTTTATTCTTTTGAATGTTTGGATTCGAATATATTTACGGAAATATTCGCTACACTTATGATTGAAATTAGTCTCAACATTATTATCATCAAAATTATTAATACTTTTCTGAAGTCCATTGAACTTTGATATAATAAACGATCTGATACTATACTTTACTTTACTAGATCACTTTTATAGTCACTATCCTCTTATTTCAATTCAATTGCTTTCTTCAAATAATGAATTTAATGACTTAACTAATGATTTGAGTTTCAAATATCTGAGTTGAGCTCGACTTCTAAGAATAAGAGAGATTCAGAGAAGCTTTACTGGCACATCTTGAAGTTCTTTGAAGCGTATATCCTTACACATTCGATTAAAAGAAACTCTTCCTTTTCTGTTAATTTTGTTTGCTCTTTGCACTCTTATAATGACTATTATTTCAGAATTATTTTTATCATTAATAACAAAATTGTTTAGTTTCCCAAATGTTTATATAATTATTGCTTTCCTGACAACAAATATTGTGTTTTACTTGTTTTCGTGATTTTTGATTTATTAGTTTATTTGAAATAATTATTTTGATTACAGAATAAATTTCAAAAATAGGGAATTCGTGAAAATCGTGTGAAAAGAGTGTATTTTATCACTCAATCATTCAATTAATAAATTGATTAAACTGTTTATTTTTCATAATTTTTAATCAACTATTAATTGGTATAAAAATCCCTAGATATTTTAATAATTTGTATCATGCAAATAAAAGTATAAATATATTTTATTAGTTTATTGAACTAGAATAATTAAGAAGAAATTCATTAATAGACAGAATTTAATACTATTATAAACAATGTTTGCGATGACAGACACATAACTGACGCATACATTTCCCAAGAACTGGAAAAATATGTTCGTTAGAGGAAAAGCATTTTTCGGTCTTACATGCAATTATTTCAACACAGAATTTGTAGCACAGAATAAATGCAACCTTTTCATCAGTTATGGAAAGCGAGAGGATATAAGTTTTTTCAATTCGCGTATACACTCATTTCGATACGTAATCAAGATATTATTAATGTTCCTGTTTGTTTATCGAAAAATCACTATCATTGGCACAGGATGTCATAAAATATAATAAGGAGAGACTTTAAGCTCCAGAAACACTCTTCTATTCGATAGATAAATATAAAACTCACTTTTCTTCACATCGAAGCAGTGATTGATTTTCTTTTTCAAACTTTTGTGTATTTCTTTTATCCAGTTATAAGAAAAAGGAAATCGCGATAACTTGCAAAATGTTGGCCCAATTTGCTGTTCATTTTATTTTTCTATTCATCTCAAGTGAGTCACAAGTTTTCATTATTTTCCATTTGATTTAACTGTTATTTGAACGGAACAGCAGTTCTGATACCTCTTATATTCGGTGACTGTATTACTGATGTCGACAAATGCATCGATAAATTCAAATCGGATTTGGAAAACCAAATGAAAAAGAAACTGGATAACCCTGAAAATGAGCTGAATCAATTATGCGGGTGAGTTTGATTCACATTAGTTTTACCCTCAAATGATTCAAATGATCAAAACTCAGTCCAATTGACGGCACATTCAACCAATTCGTAAAATGTATTGAAGGGGTCGGCACTGAATGCCATTCGGATAAAAGATTTCGGGCGAATCTGTGCGACAAACGATACTTCAAAACGAGAATCTCAAAGTTTTCCTGGAAAGTTTCATTCTTCTACCAATTGTGCCACAATAGCAGCCATGAATGGAGTCAAGGTCTGTTTTAAACTTGTTCTTGAGCTTGATAATTTTAAAATATCAAGGTAAAATTTCATATATTTCAATAATTTAAAAAAGAATACAATGTATTAATGCTAATAGATATACATATACTTTGTTAGAATTCCTAAAGTCTAGCCTCTTTACGTAATATCTTATTTTTTACTGCGATAGCGAAGTTTTTTTTATAAATATTTGCCAATTAATCGAATCAATTAAAAAATGATTAATTTGTGTAAACTTTATTAAACCTAAGGTTTTCTGAAACACGAGGAATGTATTAATGATATCTTCATTAATCCGAAGTGGAAATGTCTTAACTATGAAAAAAATGTAAAGAACAAGAAAGATTGGAAGACAGACCTCGAGATTACTTGCAGGCAAGTCCTCTACTCTTTTATCACTTATTTTACTCTTTGAAGAATTTCTGAGAAATTATAAAAATATTACCCAATAAATTCTCACCGAAATGAGGGAATATTTTATCTCATAAAAATATTTATTAAATGATCTTTAATCAAACACAACCAATAAATCACGTGTGTGTGTGTGTGTGTGTGTGTGTGTGTGTGTGTGAGAGAGAGAGAGAGAGAGAGAGAGAGTATACAATTCTGACAGAATTATGTAATTTATGATTGTTTTCATTTTAAATGTCCAAACAGTTTGTGGCAAAAGTTTCGGGACTGCAGTAAACGAGACATCAATCAGAAGTGTGGAATCGAAGCCTCTCTCGTTTCCGACCACTTATTTCATAGCCATCAGAGCTATTTTGAGAAATACTATTCCTGTAATTTTGAATCGAGCAAGTTTAGCGACCAGTGCTGGTTAGACATAATCACAACCAAAGACACTTATACTCAGACAACCATCTCATCGACACCACACTCGACATATGATAATAACATCCACTCAAATAACGTGAATTCAATCACTATTACCGACACTTCGAGTGAGAGCTCACATCCAGATCTTAACGCACAGACACTCAGAGACACAACTGATCCAAAACCAGAAGAAAACCAAGATGATTGGGAAGAAATTCCTAAAATCAAGAATTCAAGTTATTTTGATGGACGGGAATCAAATCCGATAATTGTTGCAAGTATCAATAAACCAGATGATTTAAAAACCGAAGCAATGAAAGAAACAAATGGTAAAAACACCGAACAACTGAGGGCTGGAGCTTCAACTGACTCAATAGCAGACAAATATCTACTTCTTATTCCCTTTTTTATAATTTTTCTGATTAAGCTATTGATGTAAATCATCAGTGAATTACAATACTCTTCATTTGTGCCAATCATTAACTCATTAGTAAAATAAGAACCAAATATTGTTTTGCAGACAATTACTCAAAATATTTATTCATATAATTTTGCAAAAGTGTCGATAAATGTAATAACTTATAGAATCAATTTTTTACAACTTTTCAATAAATCTGAGTTTTAAAATAGATTTTCAAAGATATTAATCAAAACAATATTAATTTTGAATTTATATAAAATTATTATCACTTACTTAAACTTACCAGAACCTTAATTCTATAATTTTGGATTATTTATTAATTTTAAATTTATTATTAATTTTGTATCTAACTAGGACAGTAATAGGAATTGTCGTAACAATATCTGTGACCTTTTTTGTCGATCTCAACAGTTTAGTACTTTATTTTGTATCAAATCTTGTATAATAAGAAGACAAGAGTCAAACTTTCTACAAATCTACACATTTGATACAAAATAAATACTAAGCTTGTTGGAGTTTTGTCTTCTTATATCAGTGAGAACTTGGTATTTAGGAGATGTCCTTCAACATCAAAAATTACTTCGAATGTTATGTGAATAATGATCTCTTGGTGTCCTCAGTGGTCACTTTAGCCTCTTCTGAGACAGTTCTGCATTCAAAGAACTTTCGCATAAAAACAAGAAACAAAAAATAATGATTTTCCATGGTTAACTTTTGGCAATTTCCCTGTGGTTTAAGACTTTCGAGTCTATTCACCTCAATACTTTATATTCCAGGAATCTTAAGGCTGTTTTCTTTCTCAATCTACTAATCTTATGAATCATAACTATAATGTCTTGATCCGTTCAATAAAAACAACAGTGTTTTTGATTTACCATCAAGAACATTAATTGCAGTTTCATGGTCAAAGAATAGCAAGTCTCAAAACTTTATATTAATTGCTTAAAGAGCCCTATTTAATTTGTTTTAAAATAAAAATGGTCGTCGTGCTTTGCTTATTAGCTAACCTACCCTACCCTCAAACAAAGGGAAGCACCCTAATGGAACATCTGAGCAAGGGTCAGAAAACATCTTTCTCTTACTGTAATACCTCATTTTTTAACACATGCCGGTATAAATTGAGATTGAGGATAGTGCCGGTATAATTCGAATTTAACGGCATGCCGGTTTAA
>JAQGCS010002195.1:0-10866 GCA_034702105.1 Fuscozetes fuscipes
GAGTTTTGTCAGTAGCAAGACAACAATATCCTACCTTAATTAAAGTCTTGGTAAACAATTATAGATAATGATCAAGGGCGAACAATGATAAACCTGAGTTTAACGAACGGTTTCTTTGACGCATAGGAAGCCTTAGAACAGGCGCTCACAGGAATGGCAGTACTCACCGGCTTTTTCTCGCTGTTCGGACTAATTGGTGCACTCAGAGAAAACTATTGTGCTGTGCTGACCTTCGCTATCTACTACACCATCAACACAGTGGCCAACTTCTATGTGGCGTTCCAGGCCACTGGCCTCTGGCTCTACGCCATCATAAACCTGTCCATTGCTGTGATTGCATTCAATTTTGCAAAAGGATTGCGCGCTCAGAGACTGCTCCGGACCTCATCGACCAGTGCTTTTGTGATCGACCCGTCCTCTTACCCGCATAGGACTCTTGTGGTGCCTGTGCGTCATGAGTGGACCACTCGTGTGGTTAACCAGCAGTGGATTACTTCAGAACCACCGCCGTATAGCAGCCATGAGTTCACTGAAAATCCATATAATAACAAACAGTGTATTCCGTAAAAGAATTTATTTTATTTTTAAAAATTGTGATCAAAAACAGGGTTTGAATGTATGAAAAATATTTTGTAATCTCTGAATAATGACTTCTAACATAAATAATGAATTTTTTACCCATTTTTCGCTTTCATTTTCTATTGTATTCATTGAAAGAAATATTTTATAAAATTTTAAAACTAATTCTTAATTAATTACTTGAGGTTAAAAAATGTGCTGCCTCAAATTGTCTCACAGTAGAAATTAAATAATACATGCTAAATCGCATGGTTATAGTTAAAATTCTATAACTCAATTGGTATTGCTGAATTTTCCAGTTTTATGAGATTTTTTAAATAATAATGAGCAATGCAACAAATCTGTCTAGATAATAAATACAACCTTTGCCATTATATATTATTTAGTGAGAGTTCATGTCTCATTTATCTAACTGAATTCGTTTTCCAACTTTGATGCTATTTAGGGGGAAAACACAGTTGGATGAGCATGGTTAATACAAAACTTGTTGAGGAGAAAACGCCTCTGTCATTTAGCGCATGTTATACCAGTGACATTCAAATGATCTCACTCATATTCTGTTACTTTTAATTAATATAACAGTTTCCTAAGTGAAAAAGATTGAACTATATAATGAATTGAATGATAAATGCTCTATTAAACAAGGTAAAAGACATAGAGTCAATGGTTGCGGAGCGATGACAGATGTCGAGAGTGGGCGCTTCCTAACAGTACTTCACCAGCACTTCCTAACAATATATTTTCTATTAAAAAATATTTGTCGCAAAATATAAAACAATAGACTATAATATCAGATAAATTGTAATCTAATGATATGCTTATCGCAGGAATGATCAAGGATAAATTGCTATCAATGCCTGCATTTGACAAATCCTTTTCGTCCCACTCTTTTTCTATTGAAATTATTAAAATGCAATTTTGGCCAAAATTTTCCAATTTATAAAACATTTTAAAAATGAAAACAACTTTAAATTCGCTGACATTTCGTTTTATTTTAAATGTGTTGTTATTATTGAAAATTGTGGCAAATATTTTGATGATTGTCTTCAGAGAACAAATCAGTGGATATTTAACCAAGGCTCAAGACCTCACAGATTACACTGTAAGATTTTGCGTCTCAATTAAATTTGCCATGTGTGATATTATTAATCTGCATTTAAAATTGATTACTTGTTTATCAAATTTAAACTTTTGAATCTATATATTTTTGAAATAATAACAGTGTGTTAAACATAAAATATTCTTTTTGATTGAATTAAAAGTTTATGTTAATGTTAAAAGTCTATGTTTAAATAATCAGTCATAATTGGTCTTTTTTATAGATTGATATCTAGGCTTAATCAAGGTCTATTTAGCAATTTTTTCATCAAATAAACGAGATAAATGCTCATCTGTAAAAATGATAAACAATATTTTTCGATGAAATATAATTATAAAAGAATTTAATTGAACTTTCTTCAAACTTGTTAATTGTAGGAAGCACAAATCAAATTATGTGTAATTCTAATGTAATTATAAATAATGCTTTTTAGCGCTTTTGCGATGAATTTGAGTCGAACTTAAATTACGATTAATTGCTATCAATTGATGTAATGAACGGCAATACAGTGTTTTCCACTGTTTTCCCGTTTTATATTAGGTCGCGAATATGCAGCGTTTAATCCCAATTAAACAGCGTTTAATCCCAATTAAACAGCGTTTAGTACCGTTCTGTTAATGCATTGTTTAGCACTTAGGCAACGGGATTACACGCTGCATATGTGGGGCTTAACTCTGCATAATCGGGAACAAATAGTGGACAAACAGTGGAAAACACTGTAAAGTCTCAGAAGAATCCGAGTTTATTCAACACTTCAGTCGTACTTTTGATGAGCTGTTTCTTATATTTGAAAATAGTTGCGTCGCGTGTAGTGAAGCCGCGAAAATCTTTACACCTATTCTTATCGGGTCCGACACAGTCTTTGTAGTGTTGCATATGTGCTAAGTCTGTGCCAATCGAATATGAAGTACACGAACCAAAACAATTGAGTGGGAAATGGTTGTGAAGAGACACCACTCGCTCCGTGTTATGAAAGCACTTGACATTCACTCTGGGCTTAGTGTAGTTTATGGAGCGGTAAACATGTTGCAACATATGCAAATATCGGGGTATTCCCGGTTCGTGTTCCGTACGTTTCATTTGGTCCTCACCAACTCCCAGGTCATCGGGAAAGTAGACATTCCTGACATTGTAACTAGCACGCGTGTAGTTCTTTTCAGCTAAAGACAACTTTTGCACCTGAGCCATCAGTTGAGACCAGTTTTGGTGAGCGATGGGCATAATTATCTCATCGGTGTCCAGAAGTGCTAAATAGTCATAACTATACAAATTGCGATACAAACAGTCGTTTAATGGCATCATTTCATTCTGTCGCTTATGAGTCTTCTTATTATAAAGGTAGAGGTGCCTAAACCCAGGAACATTTGGCTGATTACCAGGTAGAGTGATAGTAGTTTTGTCAACAATTCCTTCTTGTTGGTAGTAGTTCAGCACTTTAGTGATGTTTGGGTGCGTCTCCAGGTCGTAGAGAATGATCTTTTTGGCGCCTAATATCCGAACCAATTCAATCCATTCGACTAAACGAACGCTATGATCTTGGTACAATAAGTCTAGTCCTTTGACACAAACAGCGAAGTCTTGTTTAGTTTTGGGCCGATTGTTGTAAACCTTCAAATTATTAGTGGCTTTACTACACTGGTCGTAGACCAGTGATACAGAGTCGGGAGACATTTCCTTAGGAAAGCCTTTGATTAGTGGGATTTTGCAGGTTATGATATAAGGTTGAAGTATTCCATCCCGATAATTACCCCAGTTTCTATACCAAGCATAAATATAAGTGGCCGGCGATATGATAGGCGTTGATATTTTATCAAACCATAGCTGACAATAGGTTTGCGGAGGACTTATTTTATCCACCATTGCTAGGATACGAACCATAGCTAGGGGTCCACCTCTCCAGCGATCATCGAAATAGGCACCGTATAAATAAAATGTACCGTTAGGTGTGGCCACTCTTTGCCAATAAATATTATTGTAGTCAAGTTCATAGAGATTAGGAAACTCTACTTTACACGACTTATTCTGTCCACTGTTAAGAACTTGACTTTTGATAACCTTTTGTGTCATTTTAAGTTTAGCCCAATAAGTGAGGGGTAAGTTTGAATTATTAGACAATTTGCTGAAAATGTCATTTTCACTGAGAGAGGGTGAATTATCGACTTGAGGTTCGACATTCATGAACTTTGAAATGATATCTTGGTCAGCCTTTGTGCTGGGAGTGGTTATCTTTGGAGTAGTGGCAGTGACCAGAACTGTTAGCGCGTAGTTTAATGGCACCTTTTGTAGCAGACCTCTCACCTGAGCCGCGTATTCTAAGGATCCATTGCTCTGATAGTTTGTGGCCAAATGAAAGACGAGAAAACAAGCGCAGAGAAGGACCAAGTATATGAGCCTCTTGTAAGCCTGTGTCGGCACTAAATACTGAATCATTTTCAACGATTTCAATACAATCATAACAAATATTCAAAGAAAAAAAACATTAAATAATATTAATTGTATTTATTATAATATTGAGCACTATTTTATGCAATCTTCATATGAGTACTCCTATAAACAAGTTCAAATTCAATCTCCACTACTATATTTGTAAATTAAAAAAGCCCAAACAAAAATAACCGTCACGTTTGACTACAACGGGGGAGAACGACAAATCTATATAATACATACAAAGCATTAGGTCTATGAGAGCAAACTTGTGATACAGATAAGACTCAGCACAACAACGAAAAGATTAAAAGTTTCCATTCACTTAAATAATAAGTAAAAGTCATTGAGATATTAATCATAAGATATGCTAGATAATCCCTCAATAACAAGTTTCAAATTGTGATCGAAGAAATAAAAGTGATTTTGTAGTATTAATAAATAGCCTTAAATGTACCTCAATTTGTATGGGGCACAACGAAAAAAACCTTTCTGTACTATAAACAGGGATGCCCAGGGTTTTCGACTCTAGGGGAGGGGTCTACGGTAGGGGTTTTTAAAAAAAAATTTTAACGGAGGAGTCTAGGTTGGGGGGTTTGATCGTAGAGAATGACCTTTTTGGCGCCTAATATCCGAACCAATTCAATCCGTTCAACTAAACGAACGCTACGATCTTGGTACAAAAGGTCCACCGTTTCGCCCCTCAAAGTTTATATTAGGTGGCATCCATGCAGCGTTTAATTCCAATTTGACAGCGTTTAGTCCCGTTCTGTTAATGCATTGCTTATCACTGAACGAAATACTTAAGTGGGACTAAACGCTGCATAGTCGGGACCTAGTATACACTTTAAGAGACTAAACGGTGCAAAACTCTGTATTGTAATGTTGAACACTATTTTATGCGCTTTTAATATGAGTACTCCTTTAAAAAGATTAGAACAAAGAAAAGCTGTTTTTTTAACAATTAAAACAAATTTCAATTACAACACAAGTGTTATAAAACACAAAACAAAACTTGAGTTCAATAAGTTTTACAATACTGTGATCTAAACAATAAATAATCGGACAGAAAAAAGAAAGTAATGTTAACTACCCGTAATTATATTAGAGACAAGTGCAAGATCAATTAATAATTTTTTATTTAGACGTTGAAATAACGTTCTGATTGGTATATTTAAATAAACAATGAACTACTACTTTTTAAATTTTGAAATCAAAAATGACCTCTATTTAACTATTGTGCATCACAATTCCTACTATTTATAACTAAAAAAAATTTGTCTAGCTCATTTCCCATTCTCTTAAGAAATCCAAATGTCAGAGGTAAAATGGCAGAATGAGTTAAATATTACAAATATTACAAATATTATGTACTAGCTTTTCAAAGCATAAAGGGGTAAGGGTTGAGAATGACCATAGATATAAATTCTGTCTCATCTAAAGTTTCATTTGTGTGCTCACCCTCTTATAGAGTGTTTTTTTTAAATCGGAGTAAAACAATATAAAAGGGACCAAAAATTTTGGGCCTACTATAGAATACGTCCATCGTTTATAAGAGCATTAGAGCATTATCTGATATCATATGCACTGACCCTTATCTTAATCTTTGCACGTATTTAATGCAAACACTGCGAACCCAAAACAAAATCACTCCGATTTAAAAAAAACACTCTGTATTACAAAGTTAAAAACCTAATTAGCTTGCTCATTCACTAAATTTTTTATTCGAATTTGTTCTTGCACATGTCGTTAATGTAATAACCGGTTAATTGCGACTCCAAACAGATTTGTTACTTACAAAGAGTATAATTGAAATTCCTTAAACCTTGCTAATTAATCAATTGACGAAAAAACATAAATACTTATAATTTTTTGCCTTGCTTACAGATTTCTGTCACACATGTTGTCATTGGCTTCTCGTCGATCGATATTATAATAGAATTAACGGCTATTTTATTAGTGTTTTGCAGCAAATTGTGGACAAACGCTATACTAATGATATTCGTATTCATATTCAATAGTGTTGTCTATTGGCTAATATATAATCACATATTGTGGGCGACGGCAGCACTGGATCTTCTAATTACTGGCCTTTCATACTATTTGGCAGACAATACCTCCACTATTAATAGTCAGACTATTGTGTAAATGACATCAAAATTACACTTCAATTGTGTGAATGAATTCTCAAAAAATCGATTTCATCTCATTTTGGTTTAATTGGTTTAACATTGATTTTAATTATGCGAAGAATAGTTTGGAATTAAATTTCATTGAATTTTATGTGCTTTCCCATTGAGAGTACCAAGAATTTCATTGATGCAATAAACTTTCCAGTTTTGTATAGAATATTTCAACCGATTTAATTAAAACTTGAACAAGAATAAACTAAATTAATTGTATCTCAAAACCCTCTTGTTTAAGTAAGCTTGTTAATTAATTGTAAAACTATTTGACATTGTCAAAAAAATATTGTTAAAATGTATTTTCTAAATAGAAACTTTGTTTACCAAGATAAAATTAGAAAATTTCGATTTTAATTAAAACGAAACTTTTAATCAAAAACTGTAATTTTAAAATTCAATCTTGTGTAATTAAGTAAATTAAAAATTTATTTTTATCTTTTTGGTTAATCAACGCCATGTTTGTTAAACAGCAAATTATTTTAATTTTTTCCCTAGCTCATACTTTCATTTCCACAACTCTGCGTTGTCAATACCTTGCCTTATTTTATTTATTCTTGTTTAGAGAATTGAGTTTACATAAAGTTTGGATGATATGAATAATGTTTGTACCTTGGTAGATCGTAGAACATTAGATTGAAACATTAAAAAATCAATTATTAAATTACTTTTAAAATAATCATCATTTTTGTTATAATTAATCTAAAAAGTAAATTCTCCCAAATGAACAAGCAATTACTTTCCCACTAATGATCCTGCTTAATTGATCATACCCTAGTGATTTAATAAGACAGATGGCTAATTTTATTCAATTAGTTTCTAGTTTGAGACAACACTTGAGTTAATTTCCAAAACTAATTAAATTCGAATTTTTATTAATCCTTTTTTGTTTTGTTTCAGAATTAATGTCTATTAAACACAACAATCCTTTGCACAGAATAAGAGCCAAATTCAATATGAGTGCAAAGAAAAACAATTTGTTAGTAGAAAGAATAATTACGAAATTGTAGCCGGGGAAAATAGGCATGGGGAAAGAGTAAGATATGCAATGATGAAAAATTATCACCTGGATAATATGGTATTGTACATTTACCAATTGTCTAGACAATGTGTACAAGAAGAATTTATCATTTTGAATATATGAGTATGATCATGAGATAAAATAATGAGGTGGTAATCAAATTTATAATGCCTTCCTCGTTATTTATAGCACGTATAGAAATACATTTCCTTGGTCATTTGAAACTTTTTTAATTACCTCGCATTACTAATTAATGGTGAACTGGGTCAAGTACTATTGAAAGCATGTATTGCACATCCCTGATTTTTTATGAAAGGTCTTTCGCCACAATAAACACGAAATGAATAAATTAATTTGTGATTCAAAGAGCTTTTTGTTACAAAAAAGAAATAATTAATTATTTCATAGAAAATGAATTTTTTCTTTAGATTTAAATAATTATATTTTGCTTCTCATAAGTGTTTCAGACGACTCATGAAAATTCATTCTGCGCTGAAAAATATTGAATATTATGTTCGCACGAAATGAACGCCCGATTTAATTGAAATAAATTATTTATTAGTTCATTTGGATAAGAAATAATTTTGCTTGTTTATGTAAATTATGATCATTTTAAGTGTTACTTGTTTTAAATTTTAAGTGGTTTTAAATTTTTTGTTGGGATCATTCACAAAACGCTGTGGAGGAATGGAGACTCAAAATTATAGATAACTTTAAAGAAATAACTACTCAATAAATGATTGATACAAATATCTATTATTTAATATCAGAAAAGTTGATAAACTTTTCTCACATTTTTTTTGAAGGATAGGTATATTTTTCAATAGGTTTTGCTTTAAACAAATAGCTAATCGTTACCCATGTTTTGATTAATCGCTGCTATGGTGTGAATCTTGTGATAAGCGATGACATTTACAAATCTAAAAATAACCTTACATTTTAGAGAAAAAACAAAAAGAATTTTTAAAGCAATTTGTCGTTGAAATCAAATTCATGTCCAGAGGAATGGTATACACAGAAATGTAATCTGGAATATTGTATGAAAACCAATAGATCCTTGATCGAATTTCTCGATAACAATGCTATTGAAATACTAATCATATGTTTGACTCATTGTTATCATATTTTTTTTACAAATGATTTGATAACATTTAAACAATTATTTCAATCCTTTATGACAATAGACTGTAGTTTTTAAACGACCCGTGCGTTCGGTGCAGTGTTTTTTCAGAGGAAAGGCTGTAATGAACTGCACTGTAGTCTTGAAAACTCCTCTTTTATTCATTAAATGCTTTTTAATATTTCATTGAATTTAGAAATTCCTTTCATTAGATTCTTGTAATAAAAAGTCTATTAATTTGTTTGAAATGAATTCCTTATTGAAGTCTAATATAATTATTGTGTATTAATCATCGCTAAGGAATACCTTGAATTGGAAACCAACAGTTCAAAGACTACCTGTGCTCTCAGCTATCGATTTACGCAAAAAAGGAGGAAACAAGTGTTTGAAAAATAAAAAATATAATTAATTATTGAATTTATTTGAATTTAAAGTGAATTTATTTATTACTTAATGCGTTCGTGACGTGAATGGCGAGAATCACGTGACTATTAATAAATTAAATCACTATTTGATTCTGGTGTTTGTTTACTTTAAATTAAGTTTTCAACTTATTAACTTGTTAAATTAAAAAAATAACATATTTTTTGTTTGTTTTGAAAACATTTTAGAAAATATGAAAAATTTTAAATTAATTCTATCGTTGAATAGAAAAATGTATGAAATATCCCATTGGAGTCATTTTTATCGCTCTGTTAAACTATTGATTCTCATTATGATCTTGATACAAATATGTGCTATAATTTATGTGTGCCTGGATATCGATGCTACTGTCCAATGGATTAATAATAATATGTTCTCTCATCGAAAGCAAAGCCAACACTTAAGACACGGACTAATCAGTTGTTTAGTTGGATTTGGTTTGCAACAAGTGCTGGGCTTTTATGCAGTCTTCAGAGATATTCTGAGCCTTAGTCTGGTCTTCACATTCCTGACAGCACTGCAGACAATCCTTTGCTTAATATCTGTATTCGTGGAAACGGTTCTAATCATACCATTAGTGCTGAGCCTTATATTGACATCAATTCTCATCTATTATTCATATCGTCTGAAGCGCCAGATATGGGCTCAAAGGAGCGGACAGTCCCTCGATTTAGTGGCCAAACTATTCGGGAGTCAGCAGTTGGATGAGCTCTACCCCATCGGTAGGACAAAATCGGTTCAAGTGCCCGATATGGCCGACAAAAGCCATAATAGAGTTGGATATCCCGACAATAAACACAGGGAACGGGAGTCTACTTATATTAAATTCTGAATAACATTATTTATATGAGAGCACAGAATAATAAGACATCTCTGCCATTATTCTCTAATCAAAGCTGTGTTTGCATTGATTTCCTATTTATTACATATTTCTTATTCAATGCAATTCATACTTATTCTGAAGGGGAATGGGATGTCATGACCTGTCAATCAGAGCCCTATACTTATCTTAATATTTATATGACATGCAATAAACCGATTACTGACGTATAAAACGACATTGCTAATGCAGTTGAATGACAATGACAAATTATTCATCTCTGAAGAAAAGCACATCTCTTGTGGTAAACAAGTTATGAGTTATTTATTATGTGATTTCACTGTAATTCAAATGTTTTTAATTCATTCAATGAATACAATCATTAGTCAAATGTAAATAACAATTATTTTTAGATATTTTATTCGACTTTTTGAAAGTCTATTAAATTATTTAAACATTTATTTGAATTTTTAATTAAAATTAATTATTTATAAAACGAAATCAAATGAACGACAAATGAATTAACAAAATTTCTTATTTAAAAATAAATTAACTTGGCAATAATTGATTATAAATAACAAATAGATACTTTTTTAAAGAACATACTCAAAAAGACTGATTGTTCAATAAGTACGTAAAATACAAATATTCAGAGTGGGATATTCTATCAAGAATTTATTCCACAAGTACCAAGATATGAAAACATATATCATTATGATTTATATTGAATAAATAGAGGACTGCCTGCAAAGGCTTAGACTAGAATGGAAGGGGGCGGCACTCGAGGTATGAATATGTGTTGTGACGTACCAAATGAATGACTATTGACGTTCTTTGCGATTGAATTGAGCTCAGAATGAATGGCTGGAATTGGCGTATTCGCTCAGGTGTTGACCTTTGGGAAAGCTGTCGCTCACAGACGACCTGATGGCTGAGTCTTCGGCAACATTTGGGGACAACTCATTAGTGTTTGAGACACTACTCGTGGCGTTGATCACAGACGGCATATAAACATCGGACGATTGTCGCCGATTTGTCGCCGAATAGTTGATGGCATTGAAGTTGAAGTGAGACATATTGACACACGAAGACGTGCCCGCTATGTCCTGGATTGAACCCTGGTTGTGCTGACACTTGGAGCTGTGGTGGTGGCACGAGTTCAGCATCATTCGCCTGTTAATAACAAATTTATTATTT
>JAQGCS010002196.1:0-10858 GCA_034702105.1 Fuscozetes fuscipes
GGAAACCTAGTAAGCCTATTTTAAAAATTTTAGAAAAATTCCCATAGTACTATTTACCATGTTAAAAGTTTAAAACTCGATTTTTTCAAGAACTGTTGATTCAATTTAAAAACCGATTAGATATTCGTAATCAGCATAAAATTCTTCATCGATTTCATGTATCACATTGAGAGTGGTGGTAAAAAAATTTTTGGGGGCGTGGCCAAAATAGGGGGAGGGGCGACTTGACCCCCTCAAAAATTTTTTTTTTATTTATAAATATTTTAGGGGGGGTTAAAAAAATTTTTTTTTTTTTAAATCCTTAAAACCGAGGCTGCTACTCAAGTTTGGTTGGAGGTTCAGTCGATTTGCTCGCATTAACACATCATTTATATGTAACGTTTGTTGTGAATATGAATGCATTGTTGGATGAATTCGATGATTGTTTGGTAAACTATCTCTCAATTGAATGTTACCTCTGAGTGATCTTTGAATGACTTTAAGTTACATTTTGATCAACAATTTCTTAAGTGAATCAATGGCTGATAAAAGACTTGATCCCATCCGAAGTACTATGAAGTTTGGAGGAAAACCAGTGATTAGATCAGTGAATAAAGTAGTGGTCAAACCGCACATATTGAGAGAACTCGAGACAACTGAAGAATTCAATTGTTGTCTAAATGCGGGTCAAAAGCTTTCGGCCATTGAATTGATTGTCTTTGTATTCAATGCATTGAAGAAAAAAGTGATGACTGATTCGCAACCGATTTGTGTCAAACAGTTATATCTTTTGGTCAAAGAGTCTCTGTTGGGACAGTTGTCGGCTATCAGTGGCCACATATGCCGACAAATAGCCTTCAATTGTGACTCAGAAGACAATCGAAAGCTGTCTTTTAATAACCTATTGAGTGATTTCATTGAATCGAAGATACTATCGATTAATGTCAATAAACAGACGATTGGTTTCTATTGTGATTCCTATGAATGGCTTTCAGAAGTCCAACAAATGCTCGACAATTGTCTGATCGGTATTTTTCAGAACTACTTAACGATTCAATTGCGAAGATTCGGTCCGAAAACAGTGGACGACATTGAGATGCGATTAATCCGAAAACACAGTTATTTGTTTCAATACTTATTCTCTGAACAAAACAATTATCATTTGTTAGACTTTATTCAAGCATTTCCTCAAAAATTCACAATTGAGTGCATTAACAGAAACTCACAAATGGAGACATTCGTTGGCATCGGTTCTATGGCTCACAAATTCAGTCCAAAGGCTGTAAACTCGGAATTTAAGCGCAAAACTAATAAAAGATTCACTTCTTTGATTGGTTTCGCGTATCTCTTGGATCCCAATAATCGATACATCCGTTTGAAAGGACCGAATGATTTGAACACTGATTTTCAATTCAAAATAAACTCAAAAGTGACACAAATTTATGATCAGGAAGTGGTTGGCGACGAACTCATCCAATGGATTCACACCAACGATATGGTCGTCTTTGACGCTCAACTCATGAGCCCTAACACCGATCCAAACAAACAGAGTTCGAGTAATTGTGGGTTCGTTACATCCATTTCTAGAATACAACACTTCGCTCAGTGCTATATTCGTGAGGAACACCACTTCTGTCACTTTCAATGGTGACCATCACTAAAGTCTAGTCAATTGTAAATAAAGTCCATTTGAAATCCATTGAAACACTTCTCACACTTTGTCCCGAATTTGTGTTTTAGTATTTTGACAATTGTTTTGTTCTTTTATCAGATATTTACTCTATATATGTATCAAATATTGACTCCACTATAGTTTGATTGATATTCAATTGACATTCGTTTGGCATTCGTTTGACATTTGTTCAAACAATATATTGTAAAACAATTCGCTTCAAATGTATTTCAAACAATATCTGTATTTTTTCTTTTTCATTACATTTACGAAGTATACAGTATATAGTTTTGCCGTTCTGTGCCCACTAAGCAAAAGGCCAGTCAACCTCAGCAGCGACTTCGTTGCAAATATACCACCGATAAATCCTATATTAAGTCTATAGGAGGGGCAGATTCCATTCCTATTCAAGACTTGACTTGAAGGAATGGGATATACTTAGAAAAGGAAGGGATGCAGTATATTACATACAAGTGTCGCAAACAATTAAAATTGTAGGAAATATAAGTCATCCAAAATAATAAAAATGATTGTGTCAAGCGTGAGACCATTTTTCATAGAGATCTCAATTTGGTAAACTCTTTCACAAACAGATATCGTTGACGGCGTCAACTATATCACTGGGTAATTTTATTGATTAAAACCCCCATGGTAACCTTCAAAATTCTCAAAAACCATGATCTTGACTAAATTACCTATGAGCAGGGATGTGCAAGTTCGGGTCTCTAGGTGGGGAATATAGGGGGTGGGTTTTCACCATTTCTCTAGAGGGGGTCTAGGGAGTGGTTTTTCACCAAAGATTTGCCAAAATTTGAAAAAACAGAAAGGGGGGAGTAAGGTCAAAATACAAGCCGCCTCGCTTCGCTCGGCGGGTGACCTGTAATGTTACATTTTTTCAAAGTTATAGGGGGTGGTAAACCCAAAATTTTAAACTCTAGAGGGGGTAGACCCCCTACCACCCCCTCTCGCACATCCCTGCCTATGAGTATAGTTGATGTCGTCGACGGTAAATGGTGTTATCATAAGGATTTTTATGCAAGCTTGTTTTTAATGAAATAATTTAAAAACTTATCCGACGACTTTACTCCTTTTGTTTGTATTTAAAACATGTGCTTTATTTTAAAAAGTCCATGGTTGAATTACATGTAGCTCAAGTAACAACCAATAGCTTAAAGAACAAGTAAGACTAAAATGAGAATTGGAAAAAATATTGCTGAGTCCGCCAATAACCCAATCATTAATCAAGATAATATCCAAATTCATTCTAATTTACTATTTTTATAACTTTTTTGAGTCATAATTATAGTATTATATTATATTAATGAAAAGTACCAGCAAATTTTAATGTCCAATACTGTTTAGTGAATGGAAAAATAGAGTAATGAATACCTTCAATATTTTTTTTTATAAATAATTAAAAAAAATAATTGCTGCCTCCTTTTGGTTGGCAGAAAGCAAGTAGTTAAATTTTTGAGACTTTATTAAGTAAATTCTAGAGAGTTATTTAAGAATTATTGCTTGGCCCTGGTTCTCCATATGTGTTAACAGCATTTATCTTCTATTGCTTTATAGCACATAATTTAGATAAAAGTACATTAATTAGTAAATTATTTGATATATTATTTGTTAACAAAAACGTGATACAACTAATTGAAATTTCATTTACATGGTTTGATGTGAGCTTGATAAATGATGTAATAATATTTAATGTGATTCATTTTAATAAATCGAAGTAATGGACAAATTTTCACAAGAATTTTGTGGTTCAAAGTTTTGGGTATTTTTTCTCTTTTGTCATTAATTTATTGAGATTTTGATTCATTTTTATGTCAAAAGGATTTAAATAAAACTTGGAATTCAAATGAACCGGATTTCACAATTTGTTTCCAAGAGACGGTTTTAATGTGGTTTCCTTGCTTCTTCTTATGGCTGCTCTTCTTTTATGAAATATACAGAATTTGTCGAAATACCAAAAGTAGTATTCCTTGGAATCCATTAAATATAACTAAAATCGTGAGTAAATCTACTTTTGTTTTAAATGACTTATTATTATAAAAATTGATTAAATTATTGTATGAAATATATGATTATGTCTTTGTTTATCATTTATAATATATTTGTGGCGGACTTCAAACCTAATTGTGATTAATGTTTGCATATTTGTCATTCAATTTCTGTTTTCTAGTCGTAATCCATTGTGCATAGGGTTTACCAAGAGCCATTTTTAGTACTTATCTTCAGTTTATGTTTTAGCCAAAAGACATACATATTCTTATGGTCCTGGTTATTCTATATGTTTGTAAAAGTCGACTGAACCCCCATTTCAACAGTGAATTGATGTAAATCTTTGTCGACATCGTATTGATCGCAAAAACCTCTGTCTGTGAATTTGCTTCAAAATACTTAAAATACTGAATTTATTAAGCAAGTTCAAGATGGGCTGCTTCATTCCTCTCTCTCTCTCTCTCTCTCTCTCTCTCTCTTTCTTTCTCCCTCTCTCCCTCCCTCTCCCTCCCTCCCTCCTAAAATATGATAGCTTAATTGAAGTTTGATTTATTCAGAATAATTATCTGATTTTATATTTTTAGGTTTTGGCGAATATTTTGTTAGTTTTAAGTGTTTGTGATTTGATGTACTCTTTGGTCGAATTACATTCAAATCACTTTTCATATCCCGTTTCGTATATAACTCCTGTCATCAAATGTGTGACATTTGTGAGCCGTTGAACCAAATTAGTGTAAAACACAATAATTTATGTGATATTCAAACAGATGTTGTCGTCGTTTCTCTTATACTTGAGTCGAGTTCGAGGAGTCGTCAGATCTTTCGTATTATTTTTCTTTTGGTTGTTTTTATCGATATCGGGTGCCATCACTTATCGATCCATATTTATGATGACATTCACAAACGTATGTTCTTCTCATTACAACTATTAAACTTTGAACGTATTTTCCAATTGAATGCATTTTAAGGCAAAATTTGATGGAATAACAGATGACTTTTCATTGATAACAAAACTGGGGTTCGTTCCCATCGTTTTCTTGCAATTATTCCTATCGTTCTTTTCTGAAACATCCCCTCATTTGGAAAAACACGACAAAAAGGTTTGCCTCAAATAATGTACACTTTTTGCATAATTTCAACAATCGGTTTACAGAATCAGAATCCAGAACCTTATGCTTCAGTGCTGTCTGTTCTGACATTTTGGTGGACAAACAAATTGATATATTTTGGATTCAAAAAACCCCTCACTAAACATGATTTGTGGAATTTGAACGAAGAAAACACTACTGAATATAATTCAAAAATATTTAATAACAAATTAGAGCGAAAACAAAGGACCCAATACTTTGGAATACTTTCAGCACTTCTCAAAACATTTTGGGTTTATATGTCTTTGATGGGAATACTAAAGTTAGCGCTCAGTTTCCTTCCTTATGCCAACCCTTCAATCTTGAATTGGCTCATAGATTATATGGGAAAGGATAGCAAAGAGCCCGAATGGCGCGGATATCTTTACGCCTCAATTATGTTCATCGCACCGATGGTTGAATCTATTCTGTCCAATCAATATGAATTGGGGACAGGCATTATTGCACTCAGAATGAGAGCCTGCCTCACAAATGCTATTTACAGGAAAGTAATTAACCAATCATTTAGTGACTGTAAAATTCCCACAAAATTCTTATTAATTACAATCTGAACGGTAGAGCCTCCGTTTGTCGAGTACCGGACGTAAAGACTTTACAATCGGAGAAATCGTTAATTTAATGGCTATCGACACCTCCAGAATTGTGGAGTTCGTCCAAATAATCAACGAGACCTGGTCAGCTCCCTTACAAATTGCAATCGCTCTCTATCTATTGTGGGCGCAATTAGGAATCGCATCGATTGCAGGTCTGTTCCATACATATATCTGTATACAGTTTACTCCAAATATTGTGTGTCCGGTTAATATGGTTATTAAGAACAGATTTGTGTTTCACCATAAATTGTATATACTGTATATATATATTGGGTATATTAACGCGTTGTCTATAGGATTGGGTGCAATGCTTTTTCTCATTCCGATAAATGGTTACATTACGGGCAAAATGCGTTACATAACGAACCGGCTTATGTTACATAAAGACAAGAGAATCAAATTAATGAATGAAATACTCAGTGGTATTAAAGTATTGAAATTATATGCCTGGGAGTCATCTTTTGACGACCAGGTCATGCGCTTGAGAAACAACGAAATCAAACAGTTGACCACAAGATGCTATTTCCAAGCTGCTATGGTTTACATTTTCAATTCGGCTCCTTTTTTGGTCAGTAGACTTGCTATGATTGACTCAATTGTATTTTGAAAATGATCTAGGTGGCCATTACCAGTTTCACCACGTACATCCTTATGGACAGCAACAACATTTTGACTCCACAAAAGGCTTTTGTGTCCTTGGCGCTCTTCAATCAGTTGAGATTTCCACTGAATCTTTTGCCCAGGCTCATCTCATTCTATGCAATGGTTAGCATTTGTCAGTTACTCTATGCGTTAAATTGAATAAAATTATATTTATGTATAGTTTTCTGTGTCGTTACGACGTATTAATAAGTATATGTCGGGCCATGAAATCGATAATGACGTCAAAAGAGACACTAAAGACAATGACGCCATTGCTGTGGAAAACGCCTCTTTTTCTTGGACTAAAACCGATTCTCCGTTCCTCAAAGATATATGGTTAAAAGTTCCTAAAAAATCACTCTTTGCTATTGTGGGTCAGGTGGGGTCAGGCAAGTCGTCTCTATTGCAGGCTCTGTTGGGCGATATGAACAAAATTAAAGGTGATATCAGTGTTGACAATAGTGTTGCATATGTGCCACAACAGGCATGGATTCAAAACGCAACTCTCAGACAAAATATCGTTTACACTAATCCTGTTGATGAAGACAAATTGAACAAGGTTATTGAAAACTGTGCTCTCATACAAGATTTGGAAATACTTCCGGGCGGACAGACAACAGAAATAGGAGAAAAGGGAATTAACTTATCGGGTAATATGCGTACAAGTGTTTATATGTTTCATATTTATCCCTGCTTGTGTTCACAGGCGGGCAGAAGCAGAGAGTGTCGATGGCCAGAGCTTGTTATTCATCGGCAGATTTGTACCTTTTGGACGACCCATTGTCTGCTTTAGATTCAAATGTGGGGAAACATATTTTCGATCGAGTCATTGGACCGAATGGAATGTTGAGGGAAAAAACCAGAGTTTTAGTCACTCATCGAATTTCTGTATTATCCAAATGCGATCAAATCATTGTTATGAAGAACGGCTCCATTTCCGAGTCCGGTTCATATCGACAATTACTTGAAAATGGCGGAGACTTCGCTGAATTCATTTTAACCCATCTTTCAGAGGGAAATGATGACGATATCGCCGAGGAAGAGCTTAAACTCATTGATCAAGTGATTAAAAGAGACAGTTTTGATAAACAGCGGACAAAAAGTATGAATAGCGTGATAGGGAACATAGGGAACGGTAGGCGCAGGACATTAAGCACTGAATCGAAAAATATTTCAAATCAAGAATTGTCAAAAGAAAAACAATTGAAAAAAATGTCCAAACTTATTGAGACAGAAAAATCTGAAACGGGATCCGTTAAATGGAATGTTTATTGGGATTACTTGCAGAGAGTGGGCGTAATCGGAAGTTTTGCTGTATTTTTCTCTTATATGGGCGCCAGTGCTTTCAATGTGGCCTCCAGTCAATGGTTGTCTCTGTGGAGTGATGACTCAACTAAACCAGAATTAAAAGATGATATTCGGTGGCGAAACATAAGACTTGGCATATATGCAGTTCTGGGTTCCGGTGAAGCTATATTTTTATTGATATCCACGATTACATTGAATTTGGCCACACTAAGAGGCGCCCGAATGTTACACAACGATATGCTACACCAAATGTTTAAAGCACCAATGTCTTTCTTCGATACAACGCCAATGGGGCGGATCCTGAATCGATTTGCGCGCGATATTGACGTTTGTGATACCATGCTCAATATGAATATTCGAATGACAATGACTCAGACATTTCGAGCCATTTCCGCATTCGTTGTGATGGCCATCGAAACTCCAATAGTGCTGGCCGTCATACTACCGATAGGAGTCATATATTTGCTCGTGCAGCGTTTCTACATTCCAACCTCACGGCAATTGCGAAGAATAGAGTCCACCACTCGGTCTCCCATTTATATACACTTTTCTGAAACCCTTTCGGGTGCGACCAGTATTAGAGCTTATGGTTCAGTCGATAAATTCATTGATGAATCTAATCGAAGGGTTGATGTGAATAATATGAGCTCTTTTTCATCGATTATCACCAGTTGTTGGCTTTCCATTAGATTAGAATTTTTGGGGTATACTATAATATTTGCGAACGCCTTATATGCTGTCCTTTCTCGACATACTTTAAGCCCTGGAGTGGCCGGACTCACTCTTAGTTATGCCATGACCATAACAAGAACATTAAATAACTTGGTCAGAGCCACGACTCAATTAGAAACTAATATAGTATCAGTTGAGCGTTGTTTGGAATATACGCGGACTCCTTCTGAGGTCAGACATTAATACAATGATAGATAGCTTCAGTTATTGATATTTTCCTAATTAAAGGCTTTGTGGCACAAATTGGAAACTCAACCTAAAGAGGATTGGCCCGCCCAAGGCAATATTGTGTTCGAGCGGTACAGCACAAGATATCGCCACGGATTGCAACTTGTTTTGAGACAAATATCTTTTCAAATCAAAGCCGGCCATAGAATTGGAGTTGTCGGCAGAACTGGTGCCGGTAAGTCGTCATTGACCCTAGCACTGTTTCGATTGATTGAATCAGTTGAGGGCGCCATTTATATCGATGGGGTTGACATAAGCCAATTAGGACTTTATGACCTGCGCTCTCGTCTCACAATCATACCCCAGGACCCGATTTTGTTCACCGGAACCTTGAGATTAAATTTAGATCCTTTCGAAAAGCATTCCGATCATCAAATATGGACTGCTTTAGAATTAGCGCATTTGAAGCCTTTTATTGTTTCACTTGAGGCCGGACTCAACCACCCAGTATCTGAGGGTGGTGAAAATCTGAGTGTAGGTCAGAAACAGTTGATTTGTTTGGCCAGAGCTCTTCTCCGTAAATCCAAGATTATAGTGTTGGATGAGGCGACCGCTGCCGTCGACATCGAAACCGATGAACTCATTCAAAACACAATCAGAAAGCAATTCAATGACTGTACGATTGTGACCATCGCTCACAGATTGAACACTATTCTCGATTATGACAGAGTTCTCGTTATGGACAGAGGACAGGTCGCTGAATACGATTCACCTCAAGTCCTGCTCAGTGATCAAAAATCAATATTCTTTTCGATGGCTAAGGATTCGGGACATATATGACAGACATTAATAATAATTAATAACAAATTAAGTGTATTATTAATCATTTTATTTCATTTAATGAATTGAAATATTTTTCGATAGATTTCGTATTAAAAACAACTGAAAGTCAACTATTAATATAAAAATAAGTAAAAGAGAGTAACTTCTAAAACAAGAATTGTTTTGAGTCATAAACAAAATTTTAAAAGCAATAAAAGTGGAGAATCAGTGAATTTAGAGCCATTTCTTGCGTTTTGCTTGATCCCTGCAAATTATTGTCAAATTCTTATGGGCCACCATTTGTGGTCGGCTTCCATTCTTATTAATGAACTCATGATTTGGAAAGTGAAGAGAGATATGAATCTTGGCCTCCCGTTCAACCAGAAAGCCTTCTTTACAGCAGGAGCACCGATAGTAACCATTTCCTAAAAATTCGTGCCTTCTTTTGCAACGATTAGTTTTATGGTAATCGTAGTCATCCCTTGCAACTGGTTGGTCGCACCAAACACAATTTACTTTTTCAGAGGTGTCTTCTTGAGGCGCTTCAGTTTTAAGCACTTCTACTAAAGGTTTCAATTTCTTAGAACTGATGAACTCTTTTTGCCAAAAATAAAATGGCGGCGCGAATCTGGCCACTGCTTTTCGAAACTCTTTACTTCTTTTGCGTAAGGGATCGAAAGCACCAAAACGTCCGCTTTTAAGGCCATAATTAATTTGAGAGCCTCTGAGGCTAGGATATTTTCGCGTTGGCAGCTTAATAGTGTCAGCCACCAGTCCCCTCTTAAGTCGTTCTAATTTGGCACTTAAATCAGGGCGAACCACAGTTTTGACAGTTTTGGTTGCGTCCATCTCTGACTGCGAGCCTATTATGTCACACATTATCTCAAATGTTTGGAAATACTTTAAATCAATTAACGATTGAATATAAAACACATATGAAGTGAAGCCTCAAAATATCAGTAGTCATCTAAAGCACATTTTATAAGTGTTCAACACTCATTACCAGGGACATAGTTGCCAACACCTAAATTATAAATGTTCCATATTTATAGGTTTGCAATTCAAACATTGGATGACAACTGATTCACTGATAAATGGTTAAAATTAAATAAATTCAATGCCAAAAATCACTAATATATTCAACAGTTTGAATTCTCTTTGTCATAATCACACTTTAATGTACTTGTTAATTTAAGAGCTATAGCGTTTATGGAATTTTATTTGGATAGATTAGTGTTGGTGGGCGGGGGTTGACAAAGCTACATACTAGAGTATGGTGCTGAATATTAAGTACATTAAAAAGATGACTTTTTTATTTGTTTAGAACCCATTACTAAATTTGAATACAGTTTTGAAATGAACTTGTACCTCTAATTTTTTAATGATATATATGAGCAGAAATCTCTCTACAGAGAAGATTACAGATAAGTCTATTTGCTAGAGCCAAAAGTAAACAAATAAATGCAGATTTGAAAATGAGAGTTCAATTTTGAATCCCAATAAATGGTTTTACTGTAAATTTCTCTATCTTCAATTTGAGAAGTCACCATACTCTACATTCTATAAATGTAGTGATGATGTAGAAATTTGATGACATTTATATGTTTGAAACTTTCATCATTAAAGTAAAACCTTTTGTATTTGCTCTCTACCTTGCTTAATTTTGTTTCTGTTTATCTGAAAGTGACGATATATATTCAATAACCTCGGATCTATTGTTGAAAGAACTGATTATAAGTAATAATTTATTACAAAGAATATTTGTTTATATTTGAATTAATATGATTTGT